>JAEOAE010003423.1:0-66836 GCA_036365155.1 Meriones psammophilus
CTGACTGCCCTGGCCCTGACCCTGACAGCCCTGCCCTGGCCCTGACCAGCCCTGGCCCTGGCCCTGACAGCCCTGGCTGGCCCTGGCAGCTGGTTTGGCCCTATGGCCCTGGTCCTGGTCCTTACCCTGACCCTGGCCCTGACCCTTGACCCTAACCCTTGACCCCCTAACCCTAAACCTAACCCCTAACCCTAACCATAGCCCTAGCCCCCTAGCCCTAGCCTTCTAGCCCTAGCCTCCTAGCCCCCTAGGCCCCTAGCCCCCGGTCCCTAGCCCCCTAGTCCTAGCCCTAGTCCTAGCCCACTAGCACTAGCCCCCTAGCCCCAGCCCTAGCCCCTAGCCCTAGCTCTAGCACTAGCCCCAGCCCTAGCCCCCTAGGCCCCTAGCCTCAGCCCTAGCCCTAGCCCCCTAGCCCTATCCTTCTATCCCCAGCCCTAGGCCCCTAGCCCTAGCCTAGCCCCCTAGTCCCCTAGCCCACTAGCCCTAGTCCCCTAGCCCTAGCCCTAGCCCCCTAACCCTAGTCCTAGTCCTAGCCCCAGCCCTAGCCCCCTAGCTCCAGCCCTAGCCTCCAGCCCCAGCCCCAGCCCCAGCCCTAGCCCTAACCCTAGCCGTAACCCTGACCCTGACCCTGACCCTGACCCTGACCCTGATCCTGACCCTGACCCTAACCCTAACCCTAACCCTGACAGACCTGGCCCTGACCCTGACATCCCTGGCCCTGGCCCTGGCAGCCCTGGCCGTGGCCCTGATAACCCTGACGGCCCTGGGCCTGGCAGCCTTTGTGGCCCTCTACCTGGACCTGGCCCTGGCCCTTGACCCTTGACCCTATCCTTTGACCCACTAACCCTAACACCTAACCCTAACCCCTAACCCTAACCCTTACCCTAACCCTGACAGCCCTGACCCTGACCCTGACAGCACAGACCCTGACCCTGACAGCCCTGGCCTTGACCCTGACAGCCCTGGCCCTGGCCCTAGCACCCCTGGTCCTGGCCCTGGCAGCCCTGGCCTTGGCCCTGGCGGCCCTGGTCCTAGCCCTGACCCTGACCCTGGCCATGACCCTTGACCCTAACCCTTGATCCCTAACCCTAACCCTAACCCGTAACCCTAACCCTAGCCCTAGCTCCCTACCCCTTTGTCCTAGCCCAACCAACTTGTCCTAGCCCCCCTGGCCATAGCACTAGCACCCTAGCCCTAGCCCCAGCCACCTAGCCCCATAACCCTAGCCCTAGCTAGCCCCCAGCCCTAGTCCTAGCCCCAGCCCTAGCCCCTATCCCCAGCCTCAGCCCCATAGCACTAGCCCCTAGCCCTATCCCCCTATCCCTAACCCAGCCCCCTAACCCTAGCCCCTAGCCTAAGCCCTAACCCTAGCCCCTAACCCTATCCCCTAGACCCTAACCCTAACCCCTAACCTTAACTCCTAACCCTAAACCCTAACCCTAACTAACCCTAACCCTACCCTGACCCTGACCCAGAACCTGATCCCTAACCCTAAACCTAACCCCTAACACCTAACCCTAACCCTAAACCTAACCCCTAATCATAACAGTAACCCTATCCCTAACCCTAACCCTAACCCCTAACACCTAACCCCTAACTCCTAACCCTAACTTGTTTCAGAATAAGAAGAAATTTCCAACTAAAAATGTAAACAGAAAGATCTACTTTGTAAGCTAAATCAAATGTGTGTCACTGCTTCAATTAGGAATACAGGAAAACTAAAAAGTGATATAACCCTAACACTAACCCTAACCCTAACCCTAACCTCTAACCCTAACCCTAATCCTCTAACCTTAACCCTAACCCTAACCCTAACCCTAACCCCTAACCCTTAATCCTAACCCTAACCACAACCACAACCCCAACCCCAACCCCAACCCTAACCCCAACCCGAACACTAACCCTAACCCTAAACCTTCCCTAACCCCAACCCCTAACCCCTAACCCCTAACCCGTAACCCCTAACCCTAACCCTGACAGCCCTGACCCTGATCCTGACAGCACTGACCCCGACCCTGACTGCCCTGGCCCTGACCCTGACAGCCATGCCCCTGGCCTTGACAGCCCTGGCCCTGGCCCTGACAGCCCTGGCCCTGGCCCTGGCAGCCGTGGCCCTGGCCCTGGCGGCCCTGGTCTGCTCCTTACCCTGACCCTGGCCCTGACCCTTGACCCTAACCCTTGACCCCCTATCCCTAACCCTAAACCCTAAGCCTATCCCTAGCCCTAGCCCCCTAGCCCTAGCCCGCTAGCACAACCCCCTTGCCCTAGAACCCTAGTCCTAGCCCCCTAGCCCTAGTCTCCTTGCCCCGTATCCCCCTAGCCCCCCTAGCCCTAGCCACCTAGTCCTAGCCCTAGTCCTAGCCCTCTAGCACTAGCCCCCTAGCCCCAGCCCTAGCCCCCCAGCCCTAGCCCTAGACGCCTAGCCCTAGCCCTAGCTTCCTAGCCCCCTAGCCCTAGCCCCCTAGCCCCCTAGCCCCAGCCCTAGCCTCCTAGCCCCCTAGCCCTAGCCCTAGCCCCCTATCCCCCTAGGTCCAGCCCTAGCCTCCAGCCCCATTCCCAGCCCCAGCCCTAGCCCTAGCCCTAGCCCTAGCTCTAACCCTAACCCTGACCCTGACACTGACCCTGACCCTAACCCTAACCCTAACCCTAACCCCCTAACACTAACCCCCTAACCCTAACCCTAACCCTAACCCCTAACCCTAAACCTAATCCTAACCCCCTAACCCTAACCCTAACCCTGATTTTAACCCCTAACACTAATCCTAACCCTAACCCCTAACCCTAACCCTAACCCCCCTAAACCTAACCCTGACACTGACACTGACCCTGACCCTGACCCTGACCCTAACCCTAACCCTAACCCCTAACACTAACCCCTAACCCTAACCCTAACCCTAAGCCCCTAACCCTAACCCTAAACCTAATCCTAACCCCTAACCCTAACCCTAACCTGATTTTAACCCCTAACACTAATCCTAACCCTAACCCTAACCCTAACCCTAACAACCCCTAACCCTAACCCTTACTCCTGACCCTGACCCATAACCCTAACCCTAACCCTAACCCTAACCCTAACCCCTAACACTAACCCCTAACCCTAACCCTAACCCTAAGCCCCTAACCCTAACCCTAAACCTAATCCTAACCCCCTAACCCTAACCCTAACCCTGATTTTAACCCCTAACACTAATCCTAACCCTAACCCCTAACCCTAACCCTAACACCTCCTAACCCTAACCCTTACCCTGACCCTGACCCATAACCCTAACCCTAACCCTAACCCTAACACCCCTAACCCTAACCCTAACCCCTAACCCCTAACCTTAAGCCTATCCCTAACCCTAACCCTAACCCCAACCCATAAACCTAACCCCAACCCTAACCCTAACCATAACCCTAACCCTAACCCTCTAACCCTAACCCTAACCCTCTAACCCTAACCCTAACCCCTAACCCTAACCGTAGCCCTAGCCCCCTAGCCCTAGCCCGCTAGCCCAACCCCCTTGCCCTAGCCCCCTAGCCCTAGCCCTAGCCCCCTAGCCCTAGTCTCCTTGAACCCTATCCCTCTAGCCCCGCTAGCTCTAGCCCCCTAGTCCTAGCCCTAGTCCTAGCCCCTAGCACTAGCCCCCAGCCCCAGCCCTAGCCCCCTAGACCTAGACCTAGCCCCCTAGCAGTAGCCCTAACCCTAGCCCCAGCCCTAGCCCCCTATCCCTCTAGCTGCAGCCCTAGCCCTAGCCCCTAGCCATATTCCCCTAGCCCCAGCCCTAGCCCCCTAGGCCTAGCCCTAGCCCCCTAGTCCCCGAGCCCCCTAGCCCTAGCCACCTAGCACTAGCCCTAGCCCACTAGCCCTGTTCCTAGTCCTAGCCCCAGTCCTTGCCCCCTAGCCCCTAGCCCTAGCCACCTAGCCCTAGCCACCTAGCCCCCTAGCCCCAGCCCTAGCCTCCTAGCCCCCTAGCCCTAGCCCTAGCCCCCTATCCCCCTACCTCCAGCCCTAGCCTCCAGCCCCAGTCCCAGCCCCAGCCCTAGCCCTAGCCACAGCCCTAACCCTAACCCTGACCCTGACCCTGAACCTAGCCCTAACCCTAACCCCCTAACCCTAACCCTAACCCTAACCCTAACCATAACCCCTAAACCTAACCCTAACCCTAATTCCCTAACCCTAAACCTAAACCTAAAGCCCTAACCCTAACCCTAACCTTCATTTTAACCCCTAACACTATCCCTAACCCTAACCCCTAACACTAACCCTCTAACCCTAACCCTAACACTCTAACCCTAACCCTAACACTAACCGTAACCCTAACCCTAACCCCTAACCCTAACCCCAACCCCAACCCCAACCCTAACCCTAAACCTAAACCTAACCCTAACCCTAACCCTCTAACCCTAACCCTCACACTGACAGCCCTGACCCTGACCCTGACAACACTGACCCTGACCCTGACAGCCCTGGCCCTGGCCCTGACAGCCCTGGCCCTGGCAGCACTGGCACTGTCCCTGGTGGCCCTGGTACTGGTTTTGACCCTGGCCCTGGCCCTGACCCTTGACGCTAACCCTTGACCCCCTAACCCTAAAACTAACCCCTAACCCTAAACCTACCCCTAGCCCCCTAGCCCTTGCCCGCTAGCCCCTAGCCTCCTAGCCCCCTAGCACCCTAGCCCCCCTAGTCCTAGCCCCCTAGTCCTAGCCCTAGTCCTAGCCCCCTAGCACTAGCCCCCTAGCCCCAGCCCTAGCCCCTAGCCCTAGCCCTAGACCTAGCCCCAGCCCTAGACCCCTACCCCCTAGCCTCAGCCCTAGCCCTAGCCCTAGCCCCCTAGCCAGAGCCCCCAGTCCCCTAGCCCCCTAAACCTAGACCCGTAGCCCTAGCCCCCTAGGCCTATTCCTATTCCTAGCCCCAGCCCTAGCCACCTAGCCCCCTAGCCCCAGCCTTAGCCTCCTAGCCACCTACCCTAGCCCTAGCCCCTAGCCCCCTAGCTCCAGCCCTAGCCTCCAGCCCCAGCTCCAGCCCCAGCCCTAGCCCTAGGCCTAGCCCTAAACCTAACCCTGACCCTGACCCTGACCCTGACCCTAACCCTACCCCTAACCCTAACCCTAACCCTAACCATAACCCTAACCCCAACCCAAACCCCAACCCCAACCCCAACCCCAAACCCAACCCTAACCCCAACCCTAACCCTAACCCTATCCCTAACCCTCTAACCCTAACCCTAACCCTCTAACCATAACAATAACACTAACCGTAATCCTAACCCTAACCCCTAACCCTAACCCCAACCCCAACCAAAACCCTAAGCCCAACCCCAACCCAAACCCTAACCCTAACCCTAACCCTAACCCTAACCCTAACCCTAACCCTCTAACCCTAACCCTCATACTGATAGCCCTGACCCTGACCCTGACAGCACTGACCCTGACCCTGACAGCCCTGGCCCTGACCCTGCCAGCCCTGGCCCTGGCCCTGACAGCCCTGGCCTTGGCCCTGACAGCCCTGGCCCTGGCAGCCCTGGCCCTGGCCCTGGCCGCCCTGGTCCTGGTTTTGACCCTGACCCTGGCCATGACCCTTGACCTTAACCCTTGACGCCCTAACCCTAAACCTAACCCCTAACCCTAACCATAGCCCTAGCCCCCTAGTCCTAGCCCGCTAGCCCTAGCCTCCTACCCCCCTAGCCCCCTAGCCCCGCTAGCCCTAGCCCTAGCTCCAGCCCTAGCCCCCTAGCCCCCTAGCCTCAGCCCTAGCCCTAACCCCCTAGCCACAGCCCTATTCCCTATCTCAGCCCTAGAGTCCCCAGCCCCCAGCCCAAAGCACTAGCCCTAGCCCCCTAGGCCTAGTCCTAGTAGTAGCCCCAGCCCTAGCCCCCTAGCCCTTAGCCCTAGCCCCCTAGCCCTAGCTCCCCAGCCCCCTAGCCCCAGCCATAGCCTCCTAGCCCCCTAGCCCTAGCCCTAGCCCCAGCCCCCTAGCTACAGCCCTTACCTCCAGCCCCAGCCCCAGACCCCGCCCTAGCCCTAACCCTAGCCCTATCCCTAACACTAACCCTGCACCTGACCCTCACCCTGACACTGACCCTAACCCTAACCCTAACCCTGACAGACCTGGCCCTGACACTGACAGCCCTGGCCCTGGCCGTGACAGCCCTGGCCCTGATCCTGACAGCCATGGCCCTGGCAGCCCTGGCCGTGGCCCTGATAGCCCTGACGGCCCTGGGCCTGGCAGCCTTTGCGGCCCTCTCCCTGGCCCTGGCCCTGGCCCTGGCCCTGGCAACCCTGGCAATGTCCCTGGACCTTGACCCTTGACCCTAACCTTTGACCCACTAACCCTAACCCCTAACCCTATCCCCTAACACCTAACCCTAACCCTAACGCTGACAGCCCTGACCCTGACCCTGAAAGCAATAACCCTGACCCTGACAGCCCTGGCCTTGACCCTGACAGCCCTGGTCCTGGCACTGGCAGCCCTGGCCCTGGCCCTGGCGGCCCTGCTCCTAGCCCTGACCCTGACGCTGGCCCTGACCCTTGACCCTAACCCTTGACCCCCTAATTCTAAACCTAACCCGTAACCCTAACCCTAGCCCTAGACCCCTAGCCCTACCCGCTAGCCAAACCCCTTGCCCTAGGCTCCTATCCCTAGCCCTAACCGCCCTAGTCCTAGCCCCTAGTCCTAGCCCTAGTCCTAGCCCCCTAGCAATAGACCCCTAGCCCCAGCCCTAGACCCCTAGCCTAAGCCCTAGCCCCCTAGCCCTAGCCCTAGCCCTAGCCCTAGCCCCCTAGACTCCTAGCCTCAGCCCTAGCCCTAGCCCCCTAGCACTATCCACCTAGACCCAGCCCTAGCCCCCTAGCCCTAGCCCTAGCCTCCTAGCCCTAGTCCTAGTCCTGGCCCCAGCCCTAGCCCCCTAGCCCCTAACCCTAGCCCCCTAGCCCTAGCCTTCTAGCCCTAGCCCCATAGCCCAAGCCCTAGCCTCCTAGCCTCCTAGCCCTAGCCCTAGCCCCCTAGCCCCCTAACTCCAGCCCTATCCTCCAGCCTAGGGCCCAGCCCCAGCCCCAGCCCTAGCCCTAGCCCTAAAGCTAACCCTGACCCTGACCCTGACCCTGACCCTGACCCTAACCCTAACCCTAATTCTAACACCCTAACACTAGCCCTAACACTAACCCCCTAACCATAACCCTAACCCTAACCCTGATTTTAACCCCTAACCCTAAACCTAACCCCTAAACCCTAACACTAACCCTAACCCCCCCTAACTTTAACAATGACCCTGACCCTGACCCTGACCCTGAACCCTAACCCTAACCCTAACCCTAACCCTAACCCTAACCCTAACCCTAACCCCTAATCCTAACCCTATTCCTAAATCTAACCCTAACTCCTAACCCCTAACCCCGAAACCTAACCCTAATCCTAACCCCAACCCCAAACCCAACCCCAACCCTAAACCCAACCCTAACCCTAACCCTCTAACCTAATCTAACACTCTAACTCTAACCCTAACCATAACACTAACCCTAAACGCGAACCCTAACCCCAACCCCTAACCCTAACCCTAACCCTAACCCTAACCCTAACCCTAACCCTAACCCTCTAACCCTAACCCTAACCTCTAACCATAACCCCCAATCCTAACCCTAACCCTAATAACCCTAACCCTAATCCTAACCCCCTAACTGTAACCTTAACCATAACCCTAACATTAATTCAAATTTAGAATTGGCTAAGGAGTTTCATAAAAGTTTTCATGTTACACCTGAGACATTGTGTCATTGATTTGACATAACTAGAAAAGAAGCTAGAGATGTTGTAACCCAATGTCAAAATTGTTGTCAGTTCTTACCTATGCCTGATGTTGGGATTAATCCCAGAGGAATCTGTCCACTACAAGTGTGGCAGATGGATGTTACTCACATTTCATTTTTTGGTAAACTTCAATATTTGCATGTTTCTGTTGATACTTGCTCTGGAGTTGTGTTTGCTTCTCCCCTGACTGGAGAAAAGGCAGCCCATGTTATTCAACATTGCCTAGAGGAATGGAGTGCCTGGGGAAAGCCAAAAATTCTAAAAACTGACAATGGGCCGGCCTATACTTCTCAAAAATTTGGACAGTTTTGTCATCCAATAAAAGTGACCCACCTAACGGGTCTCCCATATAACCCTCAAAGTCAGGGTATTATTAAACATGCTCACCGCAACATAAAATCCTACTTAATAAAACAAAAGGGAGAGTCCAGGAGGCTCTGCCCTCAGTGCCACGAGTGAACGTTTCCTTGGCAATCTTCACACTCAATTTTTTGAATTTGGACAGTCAAGGCCATTCGGCGGCTGATCGCCACTGCTTAGGGCCTAATAGGCCCAAGGAAATGATCAAATGGAAGGATGTCTTAACTGGTCAATGGAAAGGCCCGGATCCTATCTTAATAAGATCCAGGGGAGCTGTCTGTGTTTTCCCACAGGAAGAAAACAATCCATTCTGGGTACCGGAGCGCCTCACGCGAAAGCTGGTGACAGCTTAAGATGATCTTTCAACAGATACACCTGCTACCACTTGAAGAGTCAAGGGCGGCTGGGATGACCACTAATTCTACTCGAGTGGATTCATCACCCACAGATGGATTATTACCCTTGGTTTCTTCTGCCTTTTCTTACTTTAAGATTGGGTGGTGTTTGGAATATGTGGTGTAGCACTATGTTGTGGCTTAGTGTTTTTACTCTGGTTGTTCTGCAAACTCAATACCCAAAATAAATGTGACTAGGTCGCGATCGCGCAAACACTTGTGGCTTTGAAACATGGATCATCGCCCAAAATTTGGTTATCCATGTTAAAAAATTAAAACAGACTGTGACACTCAGTCGATGCACCTCAGGGGTTTTACCCATTGCCCTGAGTCGATGAGTGATCCAAGTCAATGTTGCCTTTGCCTAAGCGGCTATGGTACCTAGATGGGAGGATGACAGCCCTTACACTCCCTGGAATTTTATTCCATTGCACGGGAATGGGTGTCACCTCCTTTTTTAATCTTCTCCCTTAGCCCCTGCACCCAGAGGACTTGTCTCCATTGCACCTGGTGGGGTAAGGAAGTAATCTAAAGCTCCTGATCGCTTACTCCCCAAAGAAGGAGCTCGCTTGATCGAGCTTAGGGCTCTCTTGGGCCACGCTTATAGGCTTTAAGGCAGTTTTCATTTATTAAAACAAAAGGGGGATGTGGAGAGCTGAGACTCAGAGGCCACTAGGTGGCGCTGACATTTTGCCCTCAAAACTGTAAAAAAAAACCTCCAGTACGCATGCGGGTTGTGCCCTGACAGCCATTGTGGCCCTCCCCTGGCCTTGGCCCTTGCAGCCCTGGCTCTGGCCCTGGCCCTTGACCCTTGACCCTAACCTTTAACCCCAAAACCCTAACCCCTAACCCTAACCCTAACCCTGACAGCCCTGACCCTGATCCTGACAGCACTGGCCCTGACCCTGACAGACCTGGCCCTGGCCCTGACAGCTCTGGCCCTGGCCCTGGCAGCCCTGTTCCTGGTCCTGGCAGTCCTGGCCCTGGCCCGGGGGCCCTGGTCCTGGCTATGACCCTGACCCTGGCCCAGACCCTTGACTCTAACCCTTGACACCCTAACCCTAACCCTAACACCTAACCCTAACCCTAGCCCTAGCCCCCTAGCCATACCCCGCTAGCCCAACCCCTTGCCCTAGCCCCCTAGCCCTAGCCCTAGCCCCCTCGCCATAGCCTCCTAGGCCCTAGGCCCCTAGCCCCCCGAGCCCTAGCTCCCTATTACTAGCCCTAGTCCTAGCCCCCTAGCACTAGCCGCCTTCCCCAGCCCTAGACCCTAGTCCTAGCCCTATCCCCCTAGATGTAGCCCTAGCCCTAGCCCCAGCCCTAGCCGCCTAGCACCCTAGCCTCAGCCCTAGCCATAGCCTCCTAGCCCTAGACCTCTAGCCCCAGACCTAGCCCCCTAGCCCTAGCCCTACTCCCCTAGTCCCCTAGCCCGCTAGCCCTAGCCCCTTAGCCCTAGCCCTAGCCCAGTAGCGCTAGTCCTAGTCCTAGCCCTAGCCCCAGTCCTAGCCCCTGAGCTCCTAGCCCTAGCCCCTTAACCCTAGCCCCCTAGCCTCCTAGCCCCAGCCCTAGCCTCCTAGCCCTATAGCCCTACCCCTAGCCCCCCTAATCCGCTAGGTCCAGCCCTAGCCTCCAACCCCAAACCCAGCCCCAGCCACAGCACTAGCCCTAGCCCTAACCCTAACCCTGACTCTGACCCTGACCCTAACACTAACCATAACACTAACCCCCTAACCCTAACCCTAACCCCCTAACCCTAACCCTAACACTAACCCCCTAAACCTAACCCTAAACCTAACCCTAATCCCCTAACCCTAACCCTAACCCTGAATTTAACACCTAACCCTAACCCTAACCCTAAAACCTAACCATAACCCTAACCCCCCTGACCCTCACCCTGACCCTGACCCTAACACTCACCCTGACCCTGACCCCTAATCTTAACCCTAACCCTAACCCAAATCCCTAACCCTAACCCTAACCCCTAACCCCTAACCCTAACCCTAACCCTAACCCTAAACCCAACCCTGACCCTAACCCTAACCCTAACCTCCTAACCCTAAACCTAACCCTAACCCTAACCCTAACCTTAACCCTAACCCTAACCCTAAACCTAACCCTAACCCTAAACCCTAACCCTAACCCTAACTTTAACCCCTAACCCTAACCTAACCCTAACCCTAACCCATAACCCTAACCCTAACCCTGACCCTGAAACCTAATCCTGACCCTGACCCCTAAACCAAACCCTAACACTAACCCTCTAACCCTAACCCTAACCCTAACCCTAACCATCTAACCCTAACCCTAACCCTAACCCTAAACGTAACCATACCCTAACCCTAACCCTAACGCTAACTTATTCCTAACAGGAAAAATTTTCCAACAAAGGAACATAAACGCAAAGCACTACTTTGTAAATTAAATCACATGTGTGTCACTCACTCAATTAGGAATACAGGAAAACTGAAAAATGATATATCACACTGTACAGCACAGGAACAAATTTCCAAAAGAAGAACAGAAACGCAAAGCAATACTTTGTAAAGTAGATCACATGTTTGTGGCTCATTCAATTAGGACTACAGGAAAACTGAAAAGTGATATATCGAACTTTACAGCAAAGAAACAATTTTTCATTGAAAGAACAGAAACGCAAAGCACAACTTTGTAAACTAATTCACGTATGTGTTGCTTGTTCAATTATTTTAACAGGAAAACTGAAAAGTGATATAACCCTAACCCTAACCATAACCGTAAACCTAACCGTAACCGTAACCCTAACCCTAACCCAGCCACACTAACCCTATCCCTAATTCTAACCCTAACCCGTAACCCTAATCCTACCCCTAACCCTAACCTTAACCCTTACCATAACCCAAACTTGTTCCTAACATAAACAAGTTTCCAACTAAAGAATATAAACGCAAAGCACTAGTTTGTAAACTAAATCACATATGTGTCACTTGCTCAATTAGGAGTACAGGAAAGCTGAAAAGTCATATATCGAACTTTACAGCAAAGAAACAAGTTTTCATCGAAAGAACAGAAATAAGTTTTCATCGAAAGAACAGAAAAACAAAGCACAACTTTGAAACTAATTCACATATGTGTCGCCTGTTCAATTATTATAACAGGAAAACTGAAAAGTTATATATCCCTAACCTTAACCCTAACCCTAACCCCCTAACCCTAACCCTCACCCTAAGCCTAACCCTAACCCTAACCCCTAACCCTAACCCTCCCACTTTAGAGCACAGAAAGTAGTTCCCAATGAAAGTACAGAAACGCAAAGCAAAACATTCGAAACTAAATCACATGTTTGTCGCCCGTTCAATTAGGAATACATGAAAACTGAAAAGTGATATCTCCCACTGTAGTGCATACAAACAAGTTTCCAACAAAAGAATAGAAAGGCAAAGCACAACTTTTTAAACTAAATCACATTTGTGTCGCCCGCTCAATTAGGAATACAGGAAAACTGAATAGTGATATCTCCCACTTTAGAGCACAGAAAGAAATTTCCAATGAAAGAACAGAAACGCAAAGCACAACTTTGGTAACTAAATCACATGTGTGTCGCCAGTTCAATTAGGATTACATGAAAACTGAAAAATGATATCTCGCACTGTACCTCAAAGAAACAAGTTTCCAACGAAAGAACAGAAATGTAAAGCACAAATTTGTAAACTAATTAACATGTGTGTCGCCTGTACAATTAGGAATACGGGAAAACTGAAAAGTGATATCTCCCACTTTAAAGCACAGAAAGAAGTTTCCAATGAAACAACAGAAAGGCAAAACACAACTTTGGAACCTAAATCGCATGTGAGTCTCCCATTGACTTAGGAATACAGGAAAACTGAAAAGTGATATCTCGCACTGTACCTCACAGAAACAAGTTTCCCACAAAAGAACAGAAAGGAAAAGCACAACTTTGTAAACTAAGTAACATGTGTGTCACCTGCACAATTAGGAATACAGTAAAACTGAAAAGTTATATCTCGCACTGTACCTCACAGAAACAAGTTTCCAATGAAAGAACAGAAATGTAAAGCACAACTTTGTATGCTCAGTAACATGTGTATAGCCCTCTCAATTAGGAATACAGGAAAACTGAAATGTGATATATCCACAGTAGTGCAGAGAAACAAGTTTCGAACAAAAGAATAGAAAGGCAAAGCAAAACTTTGTAAACTAAATCACATTTGTGTCGCCCGTTCCATTAGGAATACAGAAAAACTGAAACGTGAGATCTCCCACTTGAGAGCACAGAAAGAAATTTCCAACGAAAGTACAGAAATGTAAAGAACAACTTTGTAAACTAAGTAACATGTGTGTTGCCTGCACTATTAGGAATACAGGAAAACTGAAAAGTGATATCTCCCACTTTAGAGCAGAGAAAGAAGTTTCCAATAAAAAACAGAAACGCAAAGCACAACTTTGGAAACTAAATCACATGTGTGTCACCCGTTCAATTAGGAATACAGGAAAACTGAGAAGTGATATCTCGCATTGTACCTCACACTAACAAGTTTTCAACGAAAGAACAGAAATGTAAAGCACATCTTTGTAAACTAGGCAACCTGTGTGTCCCCTGCACAATTAGGAATACTAGAAAACTGAAAAGTGATATCTTCCACTTTAGAGCACAGAAAGAAGTTTGCAATGAATGAACAGAAAAGAAAAGCACAACATTGAAAACTAAATCACATGTGTGTCACCTGTTCAATTAGGAATCCAGGAAAACTGAAAAGTGATATCTCGCATTGTACCTCAGAGAAACAAGTTTCCAATGAAAGAAAAGAAATATGAAGCACAACTTTGCAAACTACTTAACATGTGTGTCGCCCGCTCAATTAGGAATACAGGAAAACTGAAAAGTGATATCTCCCACTGTAGTGCACAGAAAGATGATTCCAAACAAAGAACAGAAATGTAAATCACAAGTTTGTAAACTAAGTAACATGTATGTAGCCCGTTCAATTAGAAATACAAGAAAACTGAAATGTGATATCTCCCACTCTAGTGCATAGAAACAAGTTTCCAACAAAAGAATAGAAAGGCAAAGCACAACTTTTTAAACTAAATCACATTTCTGTCGTCCGCTCAAATAGGAAAACAGGAAAACTAAAAAGCGATATATCGAAATGTATGGCAAAGAAACAAGTTTTCATCGAAAGAACAGAAACGCAAAGCACAACTTTGTAAACTAATTCACATATGGGTCCCCCATTCAGTTATTATAACAGGAAAACTGAAAAGTGATATATCACACTGTACAGCACAAAAACATGTTTCCAACAGAAGAGCAGAAACGCAAAGCACTACTTTCTAAACTAAATCACATGTGTGTCGCTCACTCAATTAGGAATACAGGGAAAAAGAAAAGCGATATATGGAAATTATGGCAAAGAAACAAGTTTTCATCAAAAGAACAGAAACACAAAGCACAACTTTGTGAACTAATTCACATACGTGTCACCCGTTCAATTATCATAACATGAAAACTGAAAAGTTATATATCGAACTGTACAGCACAGGAACAAGTTTCCAACAGAAGACCAGAAACGCAAAGCACTACTTTGTAAAGTAAATCACATGTGTGTCGCTCACTCAATTAGGAATACAGGGAAACTGAAAAGCGAAAACTCGAAATGTACGGCAAAGAAACAAGTTTTCATCGAAAGAACAGAAACGCAAAGCACAACTTTGTAAACTAATTCACATTCGTTTTGCCTGTTCAATTCTTATAACAGGAAAACTGAAAAGTGTTATAACCCTAACCCTAACCCTAAGCCCCTAACCCTAACCCTAACCCTCATCCTAACCCTACCCTAACCCTAAACCTCACCCTAACCCTGACCCTAACCCTAACCCTAACCCTAACCTAACCCTAACCCTAACCCTAACCCTAACCCTAACTTGTTTCTAAGGAAAGAACAGAAACACAAAGCACTACTTTGTAAACTAAATCACATGTGTGCCACTCACTTAATTAGGAATACAGAAAAACTGAAAAGTGATATAACGCACTGTACAGCACAGGAACAAGTTCGAAAAAAAGAACAGAAAAGCAAAGCACTGCTTTTAAACGGAAACACATGTGTGTCGCTCGCTCAATTAGGAATACAGGAAAACTGAAAAGTGTTATCTCGCACCATAAGGCACAGAAACAAGTTTCCAACGTAAAGAAGAAACGCAAAGAAACGCTAAAGCACAACTTTGTAAACTAGGAAAACACACGTGATCGCCCCTTCAATTATTATAACAGGAAAACTGAAAGTGATATAACCCTAACCCTAATCCTAAGCCCTAACCCTAACCCTAACCCTAACCCTAACCGTAACCTAATAACCATAACACTAACCATAACTTGTTCCTAACAGGAACAAATTTCCAACGAAAGAACATAAACGCAAAGCACTACTTTGTAAACTAAATCAAATGTGTGCCACTCACTCAATTAGGAATACAGGAAAACTTAAAGGTGATATATCCAACTGTACAGCTCAGGAACAAGTTTCCGTCGAAAGAACAGAAACGCAAAGCTTAACTTTGTAAACTAATTCACATACGTATCGCCCATTCAATTATTATAACAGGAAAACTGAAAAGTGATATATCACACTCTACAGCACAGAAACAAGTTTCCAACAGAAGAACAGAAATGTAAAGCACTACTTTGTAAACTAAATCACATGTGTGTCACTCACTCAATTAGGAATACAGGGAAACTGAAAAGTGATAAATTGAAATGTATGGCATAGAAACGATTTTTCATCGAAAGAACAAAAACGCAAAGCACAACTTTGTAAACTAATTCACATTCGTGTCGCTTGTTCAATTATTATAACAGGAATACTGAAAAGTGATATAACCCTAACCCTAACCCTAAGCCCCTAACCCTAACCCTAACCCTAACCCTATCCCTAACCCTACCCTAACCCTAACCCTCCCCTAACCCTAACCCTAACCCTAACCTAATCCTAACCTTAACTTGTTCCTAACAGGAACAAGTTTCCAACGAAAGAACAGAAATGCAAAGCACTACTTTGTAAACTAAATCACATGTGTGCCACTCGCTCAATTAGGAATACAGAAAACTGAAAAGAGATATAACGCATGTGAGTAACCAGCTAGTAAATTTACTAGCATTACAGCATTGGGCAAAAAAAAGCAACTCGCTGGGTGCCTGTGCCCATTGATGCCCTCACGCTATGACTACAGACAGAAAAGGGATTTTGGAATTACAGCTGCCATTGTTACTGCCATCTCATTGGCAGCTGTTGAGCTACCACCACGGCATTATGAGTCATACTGGGCAGACTGCTCAGACCCTGAATAAGTTTTAGCCAAGATAGCTCATGCCTTAGATGTACAAAAAGGAATTAATGCTCAACTAAAAGGAGGTTTGATGGTATTCAATCAGAGGTTTGACCCATCCAGGAGCAAATTGATACCCTATGGCAAATTGTTCAACTTGGCTGTCAATGAAAGTATGCTGGACTTTGTGTCACTAACATACAACATGAGAATTTTCCCTGTGCTGCAAAACACAGGAAAATCTGCCTAAACAATTGTGCTATATTTTAGTTAATTGACTGGAGAATTTGATACTACGATGGAGCAGCTGAGAGTGGCCATGGTCATGGTAAATTCTACCAGAGTGGACGCAGGACTAGCCACAGGATTATCATCATGGATTGCTGCAGCCATGAATCATCTGAAGGAATGGGCGGGCATGGGAGCGCTAGCAGGCCTTCTGGTGTTGGTCACCTTGGTTTGCCTGTGGTATATATGCAAGATTAGAGTCTCACAACAGCGTAATGCAGCCATGACCATTCAGGCCTTTACAGCCATTGAAGCAGGACAGTTTCCCCAAGCATGGTTGGCTACCATAGAAAGCTAAAATGTTATGCTCAGGATGTGAGGCTAAGCACTGCACTCAGGGTCAGCTGCCTTGGACCCAGAGAAGAGCATGTCTGATTGCATGCGGGTTGATGCCCCAGGTCCCGCCTCTGAGAAAAAGGTATCGGACGGGTCTGATGCTCTTTGGGTGGATGACACCTAAATGAACACCAGTACAAAGTCCCAATTTATTTCTAATATCAGAGATCAGACCTCTACTCTTGCCTGATGCGTCCAAAACAAAAAGGGGGAACTGTAGAGAGCTGCGTAATGCCACTCCTGAAAGATGGAGCTGGTTTCCGCCTTCCACCTTCCGGATGGTGAGTGCTCTCTGTCACAAACAACTCCACATTTGGCTAAGGCTGAGGATCTGGCTTGCTTCCAGGTATGTGGACCTACCTTCATTCCCCACGTGGCATGCTGGGGTTGGCTACCCAGAGGCTATTTAAAGTGGGCTGGCATTCCCCAGGGTCAGATGATTGTTCAAGGTTCCTGAATAAACTGCATTGAAAAAAAAAGATAAAAGATAAAAAAAATTCAGAAACACATCAAAAACATCAACCATCATGATCAACTAGGCTTCATCTGAGAAATTTAGGGATAATTCAATGTATATAATTCAATAAATATAAACCATCATATAACAGACTAAAATGCAAAACCCACATTGTCATCTAAAATTTTCTATGTAGCATATTATGATCTTCTAATAAGTTCCAGAAGATTTTAAAAATATTTTATTTGGTAAGGTTAAAATATTGACATTATTCACTGTGAAATTTTAATAAATGTGAGTTAAGTGAATAAATAGAAACACAACCAATCAGAAGCATAGCTTTCCATTTTTAGATGTTGATATCAAACACATAGATAATACTACTATGCTCTGACCCTCTTACAGTGAGCCATGGATATTCCAATACAATAATTTCATATTTCGAGTTGTTACACAGGATGGTAAAGTTATATCCAACTTAGTTTCAGAACTTAAAATTTGAGTACTTTAGATCACTGCCCAGTATACTCATACTTACATGGCATTGTGACAAGATATATATATATATATATATATATATATATATATATATATATATATATATATCATGCAAACATGTGTATCTATATTTCAGTAAATATATATGAAGTAAAATAATATTATTAGTGGAATATGAAAATATGTATTTCACCTACTCAGATTTTCATGATGATCTGCATGTATTAATAAATATTAACATGACAGAGTTAGGCTTTGAGAAAATTGTAGTGACAGCATGTAAAATAGGTATGATAATGAGATAAGAATGCTAGAGGCAGGCTTCGGGAAAATTGTTTTCAATCTGACTTGTAAATTGGATTCATTTAAGGGATAAATTAGAGAATGAAAAGTGAAAATGAGAACACATCTCAAAAGTATTGAATGGTTGTAGCCAGTGACTGCATAAGGTAGATTAATTTTTAAAAATATGAAACATTAAAAAATATGAGTTATTTCCCTGAGAATGATCTTTTCTAGATCCCACCATTTGCCTGCAAATTTCATGATTTCCTCCTTTTTGATTGCTGAGTAGTATTCCATTGTATAAAAATACCACAATTTCTGTACCCATTCCTCCATTGATGGACATCTGGGTTGTTTCCAGGTTCCGGCTATTACAAATAAAGCTGCTATAATCGTGGTTAAAAAAAAAAAAAAAAGAAAGAACAGAAACGCAAAGCACAACATTGTAAACTAATTCACATAGGTGACGCCCGTTCAATTATTATAACAGGAAAACTGAAAAGTGATATATCCCACTGTACAGCACAGAAACAAGTTTCTAACAGAAGAACAGAAACGCAAAGCACTATTTTGTTAACTAAATCACATGTGTGTCGCTCGCTCAATTAGGAATATAGGAAAACTGAAAAGTGATATGTCGCACTGTACAGTACAGGAACAAGTTTCCAACAAAAAAACAGAAGAGCAAAGCACTACATTTAAACGGAATCACATGTGTGTCGCTTGCTCCATTAGGAATATAGGAAAACTGAAAAGTGTTATCTCACACTGGACGGCACAGAAACAAGTTTCCATCGAAAGAACAGAAACGCAAAGCACAACTTTGTAAACTAATTCACATACGTGTTGCCCTTTCAATTATTATAATAGGAAAACTAAAAAGTGATATATCCCACTGTACAGCACAGAAACAAGTTTCTAACAGTAGAACAGAAACGCCAACCACTACTTTGAAAACTAAATCACATGTGTGTTGCTTGCTAAATTAGGAATATAGGAAAACTGAAATGTGATATGTCGCACTGTACAGTACAGGAATAAGTTTCCAACAAAAAAACAGAAGAGCAAAGCACTACCTTTAAATGGAATCACATGTGTGTCGCTTGCTCCATTAGGAATATAGGAACACTGAAAAGTGTTATCTCGCACTGTACAGCACAGAAACAAGTGTCCATTGAAAGAACAGAAACGCAAAGCTCAACTTTGTAAACTAATTCACACATGTGTTGCCTGTTCAATTATTATAACAGGAAAACTGAAAAGTGATATAAGACTAACCCTAACCCTAACCCTAACGCTAACCCCGTAACCCTAACCCTAACCCTAACACTAACCCTAACCCTAACCCTAAACCTAACCCTAACCCTAAAACTAACCCTAACAAGTTTCCAATGAAAGAACATTAACGCAAAGCACTACTTTGTAAACTAAATCACATTTGTGTCACTCGTTCAATTAGGAATACAGGAAAACTGAAAAGTGATATAACAAACTGTACAGCACAGGAACAAGTTTCAAAACAAAGAAGAGAAAAGCAAAGCACTACTTTTAAACGGAATCACATGTGTGTCGCTCGCTCAATTAGGAATACAGGAAAACTGAAAAGTGTTATCTCGCACTGTATGGCACAGAAACAAGTTTCAATCGAAAGAACAGAAATGCAAAGCACAACTTTGTAAACTAATTCACATACATGTCGCCTGTTCAATTATTATAACAGGAAAACTGAAAAGTGATATATCACACTGTACAGCCCAGAAACAAGTTTCCAACAGAATAACAGAAACGCAAAACACTACTGTGTAAACTAAGTCACATGTGTGTCGCTCGCTCAATTAGGAATACAGAAAAACTGAAAAGTGATATATCGAATTGTTCAGCACAGGAACAAGTTTCGAACCGAAGGAAAGAAAAGCAAAGCACTATTTTTTAAACTAAAGAACATGTGTGTCGCTCAAATACTAGGAATACAGGAAAACTGAAAAGTGATATATCACACCATACAGCACAGAAAAGAGTTTCCAACGAAAGAACAGAAAAGCAAAGAACTATTTTTAAACGGAATCACATGTGTGTCGCTCGCTCAATTAGGAATACAGGAAAACTGAAAAGTGTCATCTCTCCCTGTATGGCACAGAAACAAGTTTCCAGTGAAAGAACAGAAACACAAAGCACAACTTTGTAAACTAATTCACATACGTGTCGCCTGTTCAATTATTATAACAGGAAAACTGAAAAGTGATATAAGACTAACCCTTACCCTAACACTAACCCTAACCCCGTAACCCTAACCCTAACCCTAACACTAACCCTAAAACTAACCCTAACCCTAACATCTAACCCTAACCCTAACCATAACCCTAACCCTAACCCTAACCCTAACCCTACCTAACCATAACCCTAAACAGTTTCCAACGAAAAACAGAAACAAAAAGCACAACTTTGTAAACTAATTCACATACCTGTCGCCTGTTCAATTATTATAACAGGAAAACTGAAAAGTGATATAAACCTAACCTTAACCATAACCATAACCATAACCATAACCCCTAACCCTAACCATAACCCTAAACCTAACCCCTAACCCTAACCCTAAACCTAAACCTAACCCTAACCCTAAACCTAACTCTAACCCTAACGCTAACTTGTTCCTAACAGGAACAAGTTTCCAACGAAAGAACATAAACACAAAGCACTACTTTGTAAACTAAGTCACATGTGTGTCACTTGCTCAATTAGGAATACAGGAAAACTGGAAAGTGATATAACGCACTGTACAGCACAGGAACAATTTTCGAATGAAAGAACAGAAAAGCAAAGCACTACATTTAAACAGAATCACATGTGTGTCGCTCTCACAATTAGGAATAAAGGAAAACTGAAAAGTGTCATCTCGCACTATACGGCACAGAAAAAATTTTCCATCGAAAGAACAGAAAAGCAAAGCACAAATTTGAAATCTAATTCACATACATGTCGCCCGTTCAATAATTATAACAGGAAAACTGAAAAGTGCTATATCACACTGTACAGCACAGAAAAATTTTCCAACAGAACAGAATCGCAAAGCACTACTTTGTAAACTAAGTCACATGTGTGCCTCTGGCACAATTAGGAATACAGGAAAACCGAAAAGTGATATATCGCACTGTACAGCACAGAAAAAGTTTCCAACAGAACAGAATCGCAAAGCACTACTTTGTAAACTAAGTCACATGTGTGCCTCTGGCACAATTAGGAATACAGGAAAACCGAAAAGTGATATATCGCACTGTACAGCACAGGAACAAGTTTTGAAAGATAGAACAGAAAAGC
The DNA here is from genome assembly GCA_036365155.1 of Meriones psammophilus. Classification (NCBI taxonomy): domain Eukaryota; kingdom Metazoa; phylum Chordata; class Mammalia; order Rodentia; family Muridae; genus Meriones; species Meriones psammophilus. The sequence goes on from JAEOAE010003423.1 coordinate 21,044, forward strand.
AAAGCACTACTTTGTAAACTAAATTCACATGTGTGTCGCTCGCTCAATTAGGAATACAGGAAAACTGAAAAGTGATATATCAGACTGTACAGCACAGGAACAAGTTTGCAACGAAAGAACAGAAAAGCAAAGCACTACTTTTAAACAGAATCACATGTGTTTCGCTTGCTCCCTTAGGAATACAGGAAAACTGAAAAGTCTTATCTCGCACTGTATGGCACAGAAAAAACTGTCCATCGAAAGACCAGAAACGAAAAGCACAACTTTGCAAACTATTTCACATACGTGTTGCCCTTTTAATTATTATTACAGGATAACTGAAAAGTGATATATCACACTGTACAGCACAGAAACAAGTTTCCAACAGAAGAACAGAAACGCAAAGCACTACTTTGTAAACTAATTCAGATACCTGTCGCCTGTTCAATTATTATAACAGGTAAACTGAAAAGGGATATAACCCTAACCCTAACCCCTAATCCTAACCCTAACCCTAACCCCTAACCCTGACCCTAAGCCTAACCCTAACCCTAACCCTAACCCTAACCCTAACCCTAACCCTAACCCTAACCTAACCTAACCCCTAACCCTGACCCTAAGCCTAACTGTAACTCTAACCATAACCCTAACGCTAACTTGTTCCTACAGGAACAAGTTTCCAACAAATGAACAGAAAAGCACAGCACAACTTTATAAACTACAGTACATGTGTGTAACTCACTCAATTAGGAATACAGAAAAACTGAAAAGTGATATATCACACTGTACAGCACAGGAACAAGTTTCAAACAAAAGAACAGAAAAGCAAAGCACTACTTTGTAAACTAAATCACATTTGTGTCACTTGCTTAATTAGGAATACAGGAAAACTGAAAAGTGATATATCGAACTTTACATCAAAGAAACAAGTTTTCATCGAAAGAACAGAAATGCAAAGCACAACTTTTTAAACTAATTCACATACGTGTAGCCTGTTCAATTATTATAACAGGAAAACTGAAAAGTGACATAACCCTAACCCTAATCCTAACCCTAACCCCCTAACAATAACTATAACCCTAACACTAACCCTAACCCGCTAACCCTAACCCCCTAACCCTAACCCTAACCCTAGCCCTAACCCTAACCCTAACCCTAACCCGAACCATAAGCACAGCACAACCTAACTTGTTCCTAATAGGAACAAGATTCACACTGTACAGCACAGGAACAAGTTTCAAACAAAGAACCGCAAAGAACATAAAAGCTTAATTAGGAATACAGGAAAGCACTACATCAAAGAAACAAGTTTTTGTAAACTAAATCACATGTGTGTCAATTATTGCTCAATTAGGAATACTGGAAAACTGAAAAGTGATATAACGCATTGTATAGCACAGGAACAAGTTTCCAAAGAATGAACAGAAAAGCAAAACACTACGTTGTAAACTAAATCATATGTGTGTCACTCGCTCAATTAGGAATACAGGATAAATGAAAAGTGATATATTGCACAGTACAGCACAGGAATAAGTTTGAACGAAAGAACAGAAAAGCAAAGCAGTACTTTGTAACTAAATCTAAATCACATGTGTGTCTCTCGCTCAATATGGAATACAGGAAAACCGAAAAGAGATATATCGCACTGTAGAGCACAGGAACATGTTTGTATGAAAGAACAGAAACGTAAAGCACAACTTTGTAAACTAATTCACATACGTGTTGCCTGTTCAATTATTATAACATGAAAACTTAAAAGTGATATAACCCTAACCCTAACCATAACCTAACACTAACCCTACCCCCCTAACACTAACACTAACCCTAACCCTAACCCTAACCCTACCTAACCCTAACCCTAACCCTAAACGTAACTTGTTCCTACAAAGTACTACTTTGTAAATAAAATTACATGTGTGTCGCTCGCTCAATTAGGAATACAGGAAAACTGAAAAGTGATATATCGCACTGTACAGCAGAGGAACAAGTTTCGAACGAAAGAACAGAAAAGCAAAGCACTACATTGTAAACTAAATCACATGTGTGTTGTTCGCTCAATTAGAAATACAGCAAAACTGAAAAGTGATATATCAAATTGTATGGCAAAGAAACAATTTCCATCCAAAGAACAGAAACATAAAGCACAACATTGTAGAACTAATTCACATACGTGTCGCCTGTTCAATTATTATAACAGGAAAACTGAAAAGTGATATAACCCTAACCTAACCCTAACCCGAACCCTAACCTTAACCCTAACCATAACCCTAACCCTAACCCGTAACCCTAACCCTAAACCTAACCTAAACCTAACTTGTTCCAAACAGGAACAAGTTTCCAATAAAAGACTATAAACGCAAAGCACTACTTTGTAAACTAAATCACATGTGTGTCACTCGCTCAATTAGGAATACAGGAAACCTGAAAAGTGATATATCGCACTGTACAGCACAGGAACATGTTTCGAACAAAAGAACAGAAAAGCAAAGAACAACTTTGTAAACTAATTCACATACGTTTTGCCCGTTCAATTATTATGACAGGAAAACTAAAAAGTGATATATCACACTGTACAGCACAGAAATAAGTTTCCAACAGAAGAACAGAAACGCAAAGCACTAATTTGTAAACTTGATCACATGTGTGTTTCTCGTTAAATTAGGAATACAGGAAAACTGAAAAGTGATATATCGCACTGTACAGCACAGAATCAAGTTTCAATCTAAAGAACAGTAACGCAAAGCACAACTTAGTATACTAATTCACAAATGTGTCGCATGTTCAATTATTATAAAAAGGAAAACTGAAAAGTGATATAACCCTCACCCTAACCCTAATCCTAATCCTAACCCTAACCATAACCCAAGTTTCCAACAAAAGAACATAAACGCAAAGCACTACATCGTAAACTAAGTCACATGTGTGTTGCTAGCTCAATCAGGAATACAGGAAAACTGAAAAGTGATATATCGCACTCTACAGCACAGGAAGAAGTTTCCAACGAAAGAACAGAAAAGCAAAGCACTACTTTTAAATGGAATCACATGTGTGTTGCTTGCTCCACTAGGAATACAGGAAAACTGAAAAGTGTTATCTCGCACTGTACTGCACAGAAACAAGTTTCCATCAAAAGAACAGAAACACAAAGCACAACTTTGTAAACTAATTCACATATGTGTCGCCCTTTCATTTATTATAAAAGGAAAACTGAAAAGTGATATAACCCTAACCCTAACTCCCTAACACTAACCCTAACGATAACCCAAAACGCTAACCCTAACCATAACCCTAACCCTATCCCTAACCCAAAAACCTAACCCTACACTAACCCTAACCCTAACCTTAACAATAAAGCTAACTTGTTCCTAACAGGAACAAGTTTCCCACGAAAGAACATAAATGCAAAGCACTACTTTGTAAACTAAATCATATGTGTATCACTTGCTCAATGAGGAATACAGGAAAACTGAAAAGTGATATATCGCGTTGTACAGCAAAGGAACAAGTTTTGAACGAAAAAACAGAAAAGCAAAGCACTACATTTAAACAGAATCACATTTGTGTTGCTCGCTCAATTAGGAATACAAGAAAACTGAAAAGTGTCATCTCGCACTGTATGGCACAAAAGCACAGAAACAAGTTTCCATCGAAAGAACATGAAAAAGAACACGCGAAAGCTGGTGACAGCTGAAGATGATCTTTCAACAGATACACCTGCTACCACTTGAAGAGTCAAGTGCGGCGAGGATGACCACTAATTCTACTCGAGTGGATTCATCGCCCACAGATGGCTTATTACCCTGGGTTTCTTCTGCCTTTTCTTACTTTAAGATTGGGTGGGGGTTGGAATTTTGGTGCAGCACTATGTTGTGGCTTAGTGTTTTTACTCTGGTTGTTCTGCAAACTCAATACCCAACATAAACGTGACTAGGTCGCAATCGCGCAAACTCTTGTGGCCCTGGCAGCCCTTTCGGCCCTCTCCCTGGCCCTGGCCCTGGCAGCCCTGGGCCTGGCCCTGGCCCCTGACCCTTGACCCTAACTTTTGACCCCCTAACCCTAACCACTAACTCTAACCCCTAACCCCTAACCCTAACCCTAACCCTGACATCCCTGACCCTGACCATGACAGCCCTGGCCCTGGCCCTGACAGACCTGGCCCTGGCCCTGGCAACGCTGGTACTGGTAATGGCAGCCCTGGCCCTGGCCCTGGCAGCCCTGGTCCTGGCCCAGACCCTGACCCTCGCCCTGACTCTTGACGCTAACCCTTGACCCCCTAACCCTAAGCCCTAACCCTAACCCTAGCCCTAGTCCCCTAGCCTTAGCCCGCTAGCCCAACCCCTTGACCTAGCCCCCTAGACTTCGCCCTAGCCCCCTATCCCTAGCCTCCTAGCCCCCTAGCCCCTTAGCACCCTTAGAACTAGCCCCCTAGCCCTAGTCCTAGCCCCTTAGCACTAGCCCCCTAGCCCCAGCCCTAGCCCCCTAGCCCTAGCCCTAGCCTCCTAGGCCTAGCCCTAGCCCTAGATCCAGCCCTAGCCCCCTAGCCCCCTAGCCCCCTAACCCCCTTGCCTCAGCCCTAGCCCTAGCCCCCTAGCCGTATCCCCATAGACCAAGCCCTAACCCCATAGCCCTACCCCTAGCCCCATAGTCCCCTAGCCCCCTAGCCCTAGCCCCCTAGCCCTAGTCCTAGTCCTAGCCCCCTAGCCCCTAGCCCTAGCCTTCTAGCCCTAAACCCTAGCCCCCTAGCCCAAGCCCTAGCCTCCTACCCCCCTAGCCCCCTAGCCCCCTAACTCCAGCCCAAGCCTCCAGCACCATCCCAAGCCCCAGCCCTAGCCCTAGCCCTAGCCCTAACCCTAACCCTGAAACTGAACCTGACCTTGACCCTAACCCTAACCCTAACTCTAAAACCCTAACCCTAACCCTAACCCCTAACAATAACCCTAACCCTAACCCTAATGCTAACCCCTTAACCATAACCCTAAACCTAACCCTCTAACCCTAACCCTATACCCTAAACCTAACCCTAGCCCTAGTCCCCTAGCCCAAGAACTAGCCCCCTAGCCCTAGCCTCCTAGCCCCCCAGCCCCCTAGCCCACTTAGCCCTAGCCCCCTGGCCCTAGTCATAGCCCCCTAGCCCCAGCCCTAGCCCCCTAGCCCTAGCCTTAGCCTCCTAGCCCTAGCCCTAGCCCTAGCCCCAGCTCTAGCCCCCTAGCCCCCTAGCCTCAGCCCTAGCCCTAGCCCCCGCCCTATCCCCCTAGACCCAGCCTTAGCCCCCTAGCCCTAGCCCTAGCACCCTAGTCCCCTAGCCCCCTAGCCCTAGCCCCCTAGCCCTAGTCCTAGTCTTAGCCGCAGCCCTAGCCCCCTAGCCCCTAGCCCTAGCCTTCTAGCCCTAACCCCTAGCCCCTTAGCCCAAGCCCTAGCCTCCTAGCCCCCTAGCCCTAGCCCTAGCCCCCTAGCCCTAGGCTCCAGCCCCAGGCCCAGACCCAGCCCTAGCCATAGCCCTAGTCCTAACCCTAACCCTGAACCTGAACCTGACCTTGACCCTAACCCTAACCCTAACCCTAACACCATAACCCTAACACTAACCCCCTAACCATAACCCTAAACCTAACCCTAACACCCTAACCCTAACCCTAACCCTGACTTTAACCCCTAACCCTAACCCTAACCCCTAACACTAACACTAACCCCTATTTCTAACCCTAACTCCTAACCCCTAACCCTAACCCCTAACACCTAACCCTAACCCTAACACCTAACCCCAACCCAAACCCCAATTTAAACCCTAAACCCAACCCTAACCCTAACCCTAATTTTAACCCTAACCTAACCTCTAACCCTAACCCTAACCTCTAACCCTAACCTAACACTAACCCTAACACTAACCCCAAACCCCTAACCCTAACCCCCCCTAACCCTAACCCTAACCCCAACCCAAACCCCAACCCCAACCCTAAACCCAACCCTAACCCTAACCCTAATCCTAATCCCTAACCCTAACCCTAACTAACCCTAACCCTAACCCTAACCTAACCTGTAACCCCTAACCCAAACTCTAACCCTAACCGTAACCCTAACATTAATTCAAATTTAGAATTGGCTAAGGAGTTTCATAAAAGTTTTCATGTAACAGCTGAGTCATTGCGTCATCGATTTGACATAACTAGAAAAGACGCTAGAGACATTGTTACCCAATGTCAAAATTGTTGTCAGTTCTTACCTATGCCTCATGTTGGGATTAATCCCAGAGGAATCCGTCCACTACAAGTGTGGCAGATGGATGTTACTCACATTTCATTTTTTGGTAAACTTCAATATTTGCATGTTTCTGTTGATACTTGCTCTGGAGTTGTGTTTGCTTCTCCTCTGACTGGAGAAAAGGCAGCCCATGTTATTCAACATTGCCTAGAGGCATGGAGTGCCTGGGGAAAGCCCAAAATTCTAAAAACTGCCAATGGGCCGGCCTATACTTCTCAAAAATTTGGACAGTTTTGTCATCCAATAAAAGTGACCCATCTAACGGGTCTCCCATATAACCCTCAAAGTCAGGGTATTATTAAACATGCGCACCGCACCCTAAAATCCTACGTAATAAAACAAAAGGGAGAGTCCAGGAGGCTCTGCCCTCAGTGCCACGAGTGAACGTTTCCTTGGCATTCTTCACACTCAATTTTTTGAATTTGGACAGTCAAGGCCATTCGGCAGCTGATCTCCACTGCATAGGGCCTAATAGGCCCAAGGAAATGATCAAATGGAAGGATGTCTTAATTGGTAAATGGAAAGGCCTGGATCCTATCTTAATAAGATCCAGGGAAGCTGTCTGTGTTTTCCCACAGGAAGAAAACAATCCATTCTGGGTACCGGAGCACCTCACGCGAAAGCTGGTGACAGCTGAAGATGATCTTTCAACAGATACACCTGCTACCACTTGAAGAGTCAAGGGCGGCGAGGATGACCACTAATTCTACTCGAGTGGATTCATCGCCCACAGATGGCTTAATACCCTGGGTTTCTTCTGCCTTTTCTTACTTTAAGATTGGGTGGGAGTTGGAATGTTTGGTGCAACACTATGTTGTGGCTTAGTGTTTTTACTCTGGTTGTTCTGCAAACTCAATACCCAACATAAACGTGACTAGATCGCAATCACGCAAACACTTGTGGCCTTGAAACAAGGATCATCTCCCAAAATTTGGTTATCCATGTTAAAAAATTAAAACAGACTGTGACACTCAGTCGATGCACCTCAGGGGTTTTACCCATTGCCCTGAGTCGATGAGTGATCCAAGTCAATGTTGCCTTTGCTTAAGCGGCTATGGTACCTAGATAGGAGGATGACAGCCCTTGCACTCCCTGGAATTTTATTCCATTGCACGGGAATGGGTGTCACCTCCTTTTTTAATCTTCTCCCTTAGCCCCTGCACCCAGAGGACTTGTCTCCATTGCACCTGGTGGGGTAAGGAAGTAATCTAAAGCTCTTGATCGCTTACTCCCCAAAGAAGGATCTCGCTTGATTGAGCTTAGGGCTCTCTTGTGCCACGCTTATAGGCTTTAAGGCAGTTTTCATTTATTAAAACAAAAGGGGGATGTGGAGAGCTGAGACTCAGACGCCACTAGGTTGCGCTGATATTTTGCCCTCAAAACTGTAAAAAAAAAAAAACCCTCCAGTACGCATGCTCGGGTTGCGCAAATTGCATAAGCACACTAAGCACTCTGGGCCCGAGTCATCAGGCGGGGTAAAGAGTGAGCAGCCAATCAGGATATTGACACGTCACTTAGGTGAGACCAGGGATTATATAAACAGCGCCACTTCTGGGCCCTGGCGCTCTCCTCCCTCTCCTCCTCCCCCTCTCCCTGCCTGGAGCTTGCCCGCCCTGGCTGCGGCCCGCGGGACGCCATGGTGTCCTTTGGGCAATGCAAGCGGCACCTGCGCCCGCGAGGTGGCCGAGCCTGCTCTCCTCTCCTCCTTTCTTCTATTGACTGTAATAAAGGCTTGTTGGGGAAGGACCCTTGTGCCCGCATGCATTTCTGCCGGCCAGACGAATCACGTGGCTTCCAACACACTGACAGACCTGGCCCTGACCCTGATAGTCCTTGTCGTGGCCCTGACAGCCCTGACCCTGGCCCTGGCCCTGACAGCCCTGGCCCTGGCCCTGACAGTCCTGGCCCTGATCCTGACAGCCCTGGACCTGACTCTGACAGCCCTGGCCCTGGCAGCCCTGGCCCTGTCCCTGATAACCCTGTAGGCCCTGGCCCTGGCAGCCCTTGCGGCCCTCTTCCTGGCTTTCGCCCAGGCCCTGGCCTTGGCAGACATGGCCCTGGCCCTGGCCCTTGACCCTTGACCCTAACCTTTGACCCCCAAACCCTATCCCATAACACTAAAGCCTAACCCCTAACCCTAACGCTAACCCTGACAGTCCTGACCCTGACCATGACAGCACTGACCCTGACCCTGACAGCCCTGGCCCTGACCCTGACAGCCCTGGCCCTGGACCTGACAGCCCTGGCCCTGGTCCTGGCAGACCTGGTCCTGACCCTGACCCTGACCCTGGCCCTGACTCTTGACGCTAACCCTTGACCCCGTAACCCTAAACCTAACCCCTAACCCTAACCCTAGCCCTAGCCCCCTAGCCCTAGCCTGCAACCCCCTTGACCTAGCCCCCTATCCCTAGCCCTAGCCCCCTATCCCTAGCCTCTTAGCCCCCAAGACTCCTAGCGCCCCATTCCCTAACCCCCTAGTCTTAGCCCTTGTCCTAGCCCCCAAGCACTAGCCCCCTATCCCCAGCCCCAGGCACCTAGACCTAGCCCTAGCCCTAGCCCCAGGCCTAGTCCCCAGCCCCCTAGCCTCAGCCCTATCCCTAGCCAATTAGCCCTATCTCCCTAGCCCCAGCCCTAGCCGCCTAGCCCTAGCACTAGTCCCTAGTCCCCTAGCCTTCTAGCCCTAGCCCTAGCCCCCTAGCCCTATCCACCTTGCCACAGCCCTAGCCCCCTTGCCCTAGCCCACAGTCCCTTATACCCCTGGCCCTAGCCCCCTAGCACTAGCCCTAGCCCCCTAACCCTAGTCCTAGTCCTAACCCCAGCCCTAGCCCCCTAGCCCCTAGCCCTAGCCTCCTAGCCCTAGCCACCTAGCCCCCTAGCCCCAGCCCTAGCCTCCTAGCCCCCTACCCTAGCCCTACCCCCTAGCCCCCTAGCTCCAGCCTTAGCCTCCAGCCCCAGCCCCAGCCCTAGCTCTAGGCCTAGCCCTAAACCTAACCCTGACCATGACCCTGACCCTGACCCTAACCCAAACTCTAACCCTAACCCCCTAACCCTAACCCTAACCCTAACCCCCTAACCCAAACCCCCTAACACTAACCCTAACCCTAACCCTAAACCTAACCCCTAACCCCTAACCCTAAACCTGACAGCCCTGACCCTGACTCTGACAGCACTGAAACTGACCCTGACAGCACTGGCCCTGGCCCTGAGAGCCCTGGCCCTGGCCCTGGCAGCCCTGGCCATGGCCCTGGCGGCCCTGGCCCTGGCCACCCTGGTCCTGGCCTTGACCCCGACCCTAGCCCTGAACCTTGACCCTAACCCTTGACCCAATAACCATAAACCTAACCCCTTACCCTAACCCTAGCCCTAGCCCGCTAGCCTTAGCCCCCTTGCCCTAGCCCCCTAGCCCTAGCCCTAGCCCCCTAGCCCTAGCCTCCTAGCCCCCTAGCCTTCTAGCCCCGCTAGCCCCAGCCCCTAGTCCTAGCCCTAGTCCTAGCCTACTAGCACTAAGCCCCTAGCCCCAGGCTTAGCCCCTAGCCCAGGTCCTAGGCCCCTAGCCCTAACCCTAACCCTAGCCCCAGCCCTAGCCCCCTAGCCCCCTAGCCTCGGCCCTAGCCCTAGCCCCGAGCCCCATCCCACTAGCCACAGCCCTAGCCCGCTATCCCCAGCCCTAGCCCTAGCCCCGTAGTCCCCTATCCTCCTAGCCCTAGCCCACTAGCTCTAGCCCTAGCCCCCTAGCCATAGTCCTAGCCCTAGCCCCCTAGCCCCCTAGCTTCAGCCCTAGCCTCCAGCCCCAGCCCCAGCCCCAGCCCCAGCCCTAGCCCTAGCCCTAGCCCTAACCCTAAACCTGACCCTGATCCTGACCCTGACCCTGACCCTGACTCTAACAATAACCCCCTAACACTAACACTAACCCTAACCCTCTAACCCTAACCCTAACCCCCTAACCCTAACCCTAACACTAACCCCCTAACCCTAACCCTAACACTAACCCTAACCCCTATTCCCTAACCCTAACCCTAACCCTAACCCTAAACCTAACCCCTAACCCTAACCCTAACCCTAACCCTAACCCTAAACCCTAACCCTAACCCTAACCTCCTAATTTTAACCCTAACCCTAACCCTAACCCCTAACCCTAACCCTAACTATGACTTTAACTCCTAACCTAACCCTAAACCCTAACCACAACCCTAACCCTCCCTAATCTTAACCCTGACCTGACCCTGATCCTGACTCCTGACCCTGACCCCTACCCTAACCCTAACCCTAACCCTAACCCTAACCTCTAACCCTAACCCTAACCCTAACCCTAACCCTAACCATCTAACCTAACTGTAATCCTAACCCTAACACTAACCTAACCCTAACCCTAACCATCTAACCCTAACCCTAACACTAACCCTAACCATCTAAACCTAACCCTAACCCTAAGTGTAACCCTATCCTAACCCTAACCCTAACCCTAACCATAACCCTAACCATAACGCTAACTTATTCCTAACAGGAAAAATTTTCCAAAGAAGGAACATAAACGCTAAGCACTACTTTTTAAACTAAATCACATGTGTGTCACTCGCTCAATTAGGAATACAGGAAAACTGAAAAGTGATATATCACACTGTGCAGCACAGGAACAAATTTCCAACAGAAGAACAGAAAGCGCAAAGCAATACTTTGTAAACTGGATCACATTTTTGTGGCTCGCTCAATTTGGACTACAGGAAAACTGAAAAGTGATATATCGAACTTTACAGCAAAGAAACAATTTTTCATCGAAAGAACAGAAACGCAAAGCACAACTTTGTAAACTAATTCACATATGTGTCGCTTGTTCAATTATTTTAACAGAAAAACTGAAAAGTGATATAATCCTAACCCTAACCCTAACCCTAACCCTAACCCTAGCCTAATCCTAATCCCTAACCCCTAACCCTAACCCTACCCCTAACCCTAACCCTAACCCTAACCCTAACCATAACCATGTAAACCGTAACCCTAAACCTAACCCTAACCTAGCCCTAATCCCTAATGCCTAACCCCTAACCCTACCCCCTAACCCTAACCCTAACCCTATCCCTAACCATAACCATGTAACCCTAAACCTAACCCCTAACCCCTAACCCTAACCCTGACAGCCCTGACCCTGACTCTGACAGCACTGAAACTGACCCTGACAGCCCTGGCCCTGACCCTGACAGCCCTGGCCCTGGCCCTGAGAGCCCTGGCCCTGGCCCTGGCGGCCCTGGTCCTGGCCTTGACCTCGGCCCTGGCCCTGACCCTTGACCCTAACCCTTGACCCCCTAACCATAACACTAACCCCTTACCCTAACCCTAGCCCTAGCCTGCTAGCCTTAGCCACCTTGCCCTAGCCCCCTAGCCCTAGCCCTAGCCCCCTAGCCCTAGCCTCCTAGCCCCCTAGACTTCTAGCCCCCCTAGCCCTTGCCCCCAAGTCCTAGCCCTAGTTCTAGCCCCCTAGCACTAAGCCCCTAGCCCCAGCCCTAGCCTCCTAGCCCCCTAGCCCTAGCCCTAGCCCCATAGGCCCCTTTCTCAAGCCCTAGCCTCCAGCCCCAGCCCCAGCCTCAGCCCTAACCCTAGCCCTAGCCGTAACCCTAAACCTGACCCTGACACTGAACCTTACACTAACCCTAACCCCCTAACCCTAACCCTAACCCTAACCCCTAACCCTAACCCCTAACCCTAACCCTAACCCTAACCCTAAACCTAACCCCTAACCCTAACCTAACCATGACTTTAACTCCTAACACTAACCCTAATCCTAACCCTAACCCTCTAACCCTAACCTAACCCTAACCCTAACCCTAACCATCTAACCCTAACCCTAACCCTAAGCGTAACCCTACCTTAACCCTAACCCTAACCTTACCCATAACCCTAACCATAACGCTAACTTATTCCTAACAGGAAAAATTTTCCAAAGAAGGAACATAAACGCAAAGCACTACTTTGTAAACTAAATGACATGTGTGTCACTCGCTCAATTAGGAATACAGGAAAACTGAAAAGTGATATATCACACTGTACAGCACAGGAACAAATTTCCAACAGAAGAACAGAAACGCAAAGCAATACTTTGTAAACTGGATCACATTTTTGTGGCTCTCTCAATTTGGACTACAGGAAAACGGAAAAGTGATATATCGAACTTTACAGCAAAGAAACAATTTTTCATCGAAAGAACAGAAACGCAAAGCAAAATTTTGTAAACTAATTCACATATGCGTCGCTTGTTCAATTATTTTAACAGGAAAACTGAAAAGTGATATAATCCTAACCCTAACCCTAACCCTAACCCTAACCCTAACCCTAGGCCTAACCCCTAACCCTAACCCATAACCCTACCCCCTAACACTAACCCTAACCATAACCCTAACCATAACCCTCTAACCCTAAACCTAACCCTCTAATCCTAACCTAATCCTAACACTAACCCTAAACCTAAACCCTAAACCCTAACCCTAACCCTGACAGCCCTGACCCTGACTCTGACAGCACTGAAACTGACCCTGACAGCCCTGGCCCTGACCCTGACAGCCCTGGCCCTGGCCCTGACAGCCCTGGCCCTGGCCCTGGTGGCTCTGGTCCTGGCATTGACACCGGCCCTGGCCAGGACCCTTGACCCTAACCCTTCACCCCCTAACCATAACCCTAACCCCTTACCCTAACCCTAGCCCTAGCCCGCTAGCCTTAGCCCCCTTGCCTTAGCCCCCTAGCCCTAGCCCTAGCCCCCTAGCCCTAGCCTCCTAGCCCTAGCCTCCTAGCCCCCTAGCCCTAGCCCCCTAGTCCTAGCCCTAGTCCTAGCCCCCTAGCACTAAGCCCCTAGCCCCAGCCCTAGTCCCTAGCCCAAGCCCTAGCCCCCTAGCCCTAGCCCTAACCCTAGCCCCAGCCCTAGCCCCCTAGCCCCTTGCCTCAGCCCTAGCCCTAGCCCCGTAGCCCCATCCACCTAGCCACAGCCCTAGCCCCCTAGCCCTAGCCCTAGCCCCCTAGCCATAGTCCTAGTCCTGGCCCAAAAGCCACCTAGCCCTAGCCCTAGCCCCCTAACCCCCTAGCTCCAGCCCTAGCCTCCAGCCCCAGCCCCAGCCTCAGCCCTAGCCCTAGCACTAGCCCTAACCCTAAACCTGACCCTGACCCTGACCCTGACCCTTACTCTAACCCTAACCCCCTAACCCTAACCCTAACCCTAACCCCTAACCCTAACACTAACCCCTAACCCTAACCCTGGCCTAACCCTAACCCTAACCTCCTAAACCTAACCCTAACCATAACCTAACCCCTAACCCCTAACCCTAACCCTAACCCTAAACGCTAACCCTAAGCCTAACCCTAACACTAACCCTAACCCTAACCTCCTAACCCTGGCCCTAACCCTAACCCTAACCCCTAACCCTAACCTAACCATGACTTTGCTCCTAACCCTAACCTAACCCTAACCCCTAACCCTAACCCTAATCCCCCATAACCCTAACCTGACCTGACCCCGATGCTGACCCTGACCTGACCCTAACCCTAACCCTAACCCTAAACCTCACCCTCAGCCTCTAACCCCTAACCCTAACCCTAACCCTAACCCTAACACTAACCCTAACCCTAACCATCTAACCCTAACCCTAACCCTAAGCGTAACCCTACCCTAACTCTAACCCTAACCCTAACGCTAACTTATACCTAACAGGAAAAATTTTCCAAAGAAGGAACATAAACGCAAAGCACTACGTTGTAAACTAAATCATATGTGTGTCACTCGCTCAATTAGGAATACAGGAAAACTGAAAAGTGATATATCACACTGTACAGCACAGGAACAAATTTCCAACAGAAGAACAGAAACACAAAGCAATACTTTGTAAACTAAATCACATGTGTGTCGCTTGTTCAATTATTTTAACAGGAAAACTGAAAAGTGATATAACCCTAACCTAACCCTAACCTAACCCTAACCCCGTGACCCTAACCCTAACCTAATCCTAACCCTAACCCGAACCCTAACCCTACCCTAACCCTACCCTAACCCTAACCTTAACCCTTACCATAACACTAACTTGTTCCTAACAGTAACAAGTATCCAACTAAAGAATATAAACGCAAAGCACTAGTTTGTAAACTAAATCACATGTGTCTCACTCGCTCAATTAGGAGTACAGGAAAGCTGAAAAGTGATATGTCAAACTTTACAGCAAAGAAACAAGTTTTCATCGAAAGAACAGAAACGCATAAAGCACAACTTTGTAAACTAATTCACATACCTGTCGCCTGTTCAATTATTATAACAGGAAAACTGAAAAGTGATATAACCCTAACCTAACCCTATTCCTAACCCTAACCCTAACCCTAACTTGTTCCTAACCCGAATGAACATAAGCATAAAGCACTACTTTGTAAACTAAATCACTTGTGTGTCACTCGCTCAATTAGCAATACAGGAAAGCTGAAATGTGATATATCGCACTGTACAACACAGGAACAATTTTCGAACAAAAGAAGAGAAAAGCAAAGGACTACTTTTAAACAGAATCACATGAGTGTTGCTCGCTCACTTAGGAATACAGGAAAACTGACAAGTGTTATCTTGCACTGTACGGCATGGAAACAAGTTTCCATCCAAAGAACAGAAATACAAAGCAGAACTTTGTAACCTAATTCCCATACGTGTCGCCCGTTCAATTAATATAACAGGAAAACTGAAAAGTGATATATCGCACTGTACAGCATAGGAACAAGTTTCGAAGGAAAGAACAGAAAAGCAAAGCACTACTTTGTAAACTAAATCACATGTGTGTCGCTAGCTCATTTGGGAATACAGAAAACTGAAAATTGTTATCTCATGCTGTATGGCAAAGAAACAAGTTTCCATCGAAAGAACAAAAACGCAAAGCACAACTTTGTAAACTAATTCACATATGTGTCGCCTGTTCAATTCTTATAACAGGAAAACTGAAAAGTTATATATCACTAACCCTAACCTAACCCTAACCCCTAACCCTAACCTCACACTAACCCTAACCTAACCCTAACCCTAACCCTAACCCTAACCCTAACCCTATCCCCTAATCCTAACCCTCCCACTTTAGAGCACAGAAAGTAGATCCCATTGAAAGCACAGAAACGCAAATCACAACATTCGAAACTAAATCACATGTGTGTCGCCCGTTCAATTAGGAATACATGAAAACTGAAAAGTGATATTTCCCACTCTAGTGCATAGAAACAAGTTTCCAACAAAAGAATAGAAAGGCTAAGCAAAACTTTGTAAACTAAATCACATTTGTGTCGCCCGTTCCATTAGGAATACAGAAAAACTGAAACGTGAGATCTCCCACTTGAGAGCACAGAAAGAAATTTCCAACGAAAGTACAGAAATGTAAAAAACAACTTTGTAAACTAAGTAACATGTGTGTTGCCTGCACTATTAGGAATACAGGAAAACTGAAAAGTGATATCTCCCACTTTAGAGCAGAGAAAGAAGTTTCCAATAAAAAACAGAAACACAAAGCACAACTTTGGAAACTAAATCACATGTGTGTCACCCGTTCAATTAGGAATACAGGAAAACTGAGAAGTGATATCTCGCATTGTACCTCACACTAACAAGTTTCCAACGAAAGAACAGAAATGTAAAGCAAAACGTTGTAAACTATGCAACCTGTGTGTCCCCTGCACAATTAGGAATACTAGAAAACTGAAAAGTGATATCTTCCACTTTAGAGCACAGAAAGAAGTTTGCAATGAATGAACAGAAAAGCAAAGCACAACATTGGAAACTAAATCACATGTGTGTCACCTGTTCAATTAGGAATCCAGGAAAACTGAAAAGTGATATCTCGCATTGTACCTCAGAGAAACAAGTTTCCAATGAAAGAAAAGAAATATAAAGCACAACTTTGCAAACTACATAACATGTGTGTAGCCCGCTCAATTAGGAATACAGGAAAACTGAAAAGTGATATCTCCCACTGTAATGCACAGAAAGATGATTCCAAAAAAAGAACAGAAATGTAAATCACAAGTTTGTGAACTAAGTAACATGTATGTAGCCCGTTCAATTAGAAATACAAGAAAACTGAAAAGTGATATCTCCCACTTTAGTGCATAGAAACAAGTTTCCAACAAAAGAATAGAAAGGCAAAGCACGACTTTTTAAACTAAATCACATTTGTGTCGCCCGCTCAATTAGGAATACAGGAAAACTGAATAGTGATATCTCCCACTTTAGAGCACAGAAAGAAGTTTCCAGTGAAAGAACAGAAACGCAAAGCACAACTTTGGTAACCAAATCACATGTGTGTCGCCAGTTCAATTAGGATTACATGAAAACTGAAAAATGATATCTCACACTGTACCTCAAAGAAACAAGTTTCCAACGAAAGAACAGAAATGTAAAGCACAACTTTGTAAACTAATTAACATGTGTGTCGCCTGTACAATTAGGAATACGGGAAAACTGAAAAGTGATATCTCCCACTTTAGAGCAAAGAAAGAAGTTTGCAATGAAAGAACAGAAAGGCAAAGCACAACTTTGGAAACTAAATCACATGTGTGTTTCCCGTTCCATTAGGAATACAGGAAAACTGAAAAGTGATATATCTCACCATACAGCACAGGAACATGTTTCCAACGAAAGAATACATGAAAACTGAAAAGTGTTATCTCGCACTGTACGGCACAGAAACAAGTTTCCATCGAAAGAACAGAAATGCAAAGCACAACTTTGTAAACTAATTCACATACGTGTCACCTGCTCAATTATTATAACAGGAAAACTGAAAAGTGATATAACCCTCAACCTAACCCTGTAACCCTAACCCTGTAACCCTAACCCTAACCCTAACCTAACCCTAACCCTAACCTGAACCCTAACCCTGTAACCCCTAACCCTAACCCTAACCTAACACTAACCCTAACCCCTAACCCTAACCCTAACCCTAACCCTAACCTAAACCTAACCTAACACTAACCGTAACCTAACCCTAACAATAGCCCTAACCTAACTTGTATAAAAATACCACAATTTCTATACCCACTCCTACGTTGAAGGACATCTGGGTTGTTTCCAGGTTCTGGCTATTACAAATAAAGCTGCTATAAACATGGTTACAAAAAAAAGAGAAAAAAGAAAGAACAGAAACGCAAAGCACAACTTTGTAAACTAATTCACATACGTGTTGCCTTTTCAGTTATTATAACAGGAAAACTAAACAGTGATATATCACACTGTACAGCACAGAAACAAGTTTGCAACAGAAGAACAGAAACTCAAAGCACTACTTTGTAAAGTAAATCACATGTGTGTCGCTCGCACAATTAGGAATACAGGAAAACTGAATAGTGAAATATCGCACTGTACAGCACAGGAACAAATTTCCAACAAAAGAACAGAAGAGCAAAGTACGACTTTTAAACGGAATCACATGTGTGTCGCTCGCTCAATGAGGAATACAGAAAAACTGAAAAGTGATATATTGAAATGTACGGCAAAGAAACAATTTTTCATCGAAAGAAGAGAAACACAAAGCACAACATTGTAAACTAATTCACATACGTGTCGCCTGTTCAATTATTATAACAGGAAAACTGAAATGTAATATAAACCTAACACTAACCCTAACCCTGAAGCTCTAACCCTGACCCTAACATTAAACCTAATCACTAACCCTAACCTAAACATTAATTTAACCTAACCTAACCCTAACCTAACCTAACCCTACCTAACCGTGAACCCTAAACCTAACCCTAACCCTAACCCTAACTTGCTCCTAACAGGAACAAGTTTCCAACGAAAAAACATAAGCATAAAGCTCTACTTTGTAAACTAAATCACATGTGTGTCACTCGCTCAATTAGGAATATAGGAAAAATTAAAAGTGATATATTGCACTGTACAGCAGAGGAACAAGTTTCAAACAAACAGAAAAGCAAAGCACTACTTAGTAAACTAAATCACATGTGTGTCGCTAAGCACATGTGTGAAATCAATCAGAAATACAGGAAAACTGAAAAGTGTTATATCGCACTGTGCAGCACAGGAACAAGTTTCCAAAGAAAGAACAGAAAAGCAAAGCACTACTTTTAAACAGAATCACATGTGTGTTTCGCCAGTTCAATTAGGAATACAGTAAAACTGAAAAGTGTTATCTACTGTACTGCACAGAAACAAGTTTCCATCGAAAAGAACAGAAGCTAAAGCACAACATTGTAAACTAATTCACATACGTGTCGCCAGTTCAATTATTATAACAGTAAAACTGAAAAGAGATATAACCTAACCTAACTCTAACCTAACTAACCCTAAACCTAATACTAACCTAACACCTAACCCTAACCCTAAGTCTAACCCTAACCCAAACTAAACCTAACCCAAACCTTAACCCTAAACCTAACCCTAACCTAAACCTAACCCTAACCCTAACTTGTTCCTAACAGGAAAAATTTCCAACGAAAGAACATAAATGCAAAGAACTACATTGTAAACTATATCACATGTGTGTCACTCGTTCAACTAGGAATACAGGAAAACTGAAAAGTAATATATCGCACTGTACCGCACAGGAACAAGTTTCCAATGAAAGAACATAAGAGCAAAGCACTAATTTGTAAACTAATTCACATACGTGTCGCCTGTTCAATTTTTATAACAGGAAAACTGAAAAGTGATATAATGCACTGTACACCACAGGAGAAAGTTTCCAACGAAAGAACAGAAGAGCATAGCACTACATTTTAAACTAATTCACATCTGTGTCTCTCGCTCAATTAGGAATACAGGAAAACTGAAAAGTGATATATCACACCAAACAGCACAGGAACAAGTTTCCAAGGAAAGAACAGAAAAGCAAAGCACTACATTTAAACGGAATCACATTTGTGTCGCTTGCTCCATTAGGAATACAGGAAAACTGAAAAGTGTTATCTTGCACTGTACTGCACAGGAACAAGTTTCCATCGAAAGAACAGAAACGCACAGCACAACTTTGTAAACTAATTCACATACGTGTTGCCTGTTCAATTAGTATAACAGGAAAACTGAAAACTGATATAACCTTAACCCTAACAATAACCCTAACCTAAGCCCCTAACCCTAACCCTAACCCTAACCCTAACCCTAACCCTAACCCTAACCCTAACCCTAACCCTAACCCCTAACTGTAACACTAACCTAACCCTACCCCTAACACTAACCCCTTAACTGTAACACTAACCCTAACCCTAACCCTAACCCTAACCCCTAACCCTAACCTAACCCTAACCCTTACCCTACCCTAATGCTAACAGTAACCCTAATCCTAAAGCTAACTTGTTCCTAACAGGAACAAGTTTCCAACAAAAGAACATAAACACAAAGCACTACTTTGTAAACTAAATTACATGTGTGCCACTCGCTCAATTAGGAATATAGGATAACTGAATAGTTATATATCGCATTGTACTGCACAGGAACAAGTTTCCAACGAAAGAACAGGAAAGCAAAGCACTACTTTTAAACGGAATCACATGTGTGTCGTTCGCTCAATTAGGAATACAGGAAAACTGAAAAGTATTATCTCGCACTGTACGGCACAGAAAAGAGTTTCCATCGAAAGAACAGAAACGCAAAGAACAACTTTGTAAACTAATTCACATATGTGTCACCTGTTCAATTATTATAACACGAAAGCTGAAAAGTGATATTACCCTAACCATAACCCTAAGCCCTGAACCCTATCCTAAACAGAACCCTAACCTAACCCGAACCCTAACACTAACCCTAACACTAACCCTCCCTAACCTAACCCTAACCTAACCCTAACCTTAACTTGTTCCTAACAGGAAGAAGTTTCCACGAAAAAGAATATAAGCATAAATCACTACTTTTTAAACTAAATCACATGTGTGCCACTCGCACAATTAGGAATACAGGAAAACTGAAAGGTGATATAACGCACTGTACAGCACAGGATGAAGGTTCCAACGAAAGAACAGAAAAGCAAAGCACTACTTTTAAGCGGAATCACATGTGTGTCGCTCGCTCAGTTAGGAATACAGGGGAACTGAAAAGTGTTATCTACTGTACGGCACAGAAACAAGTTTCCATCGAAAGAACAGAAAGCATAAAAGCACTACTTTGTAAACTAATTCACATTCGTGTCGCCTGTTCAATTATTATAACAGTAAAACTGAAAAGTGATATAACCCTAACACTGACCTTAAGCCCCTAAACCTCGCTAACTCAAAACCTAACCCTAACTCCTAACCTAACCCTAACCTAACCTAACCCTACCTAAACCTAAACCTAACCCTAACCCTAACCTAAACCTAACCTAACCAAGTTTGATTGAAAGAACATAAGCGCAAAGCACTACTTTGTAAACTAAATCACATGTGTGCCACTCGCTCAATTAGGAATATAGGAAAACTGAAAAGTGATATAACACACTGTACAGCACAGGAAAGTGTTTCGAATGAAAGAACATAAAAACAAAGCACTGGTTTACACGGAATCACATGTGTGTAGCTCGCTCAATTAGGAATGCCGGAAAACTGAAAACTGATATATCGAACTGTACAGCACAGGAACAAGTTTCCATCAAAATAACTGAAACGCAAAGCACAATTTTTTAAACTACTTCACATACGTTTCGCCCGTTCAATTATTATAACAGGAAAACAGAAAAGTGATATATCACACTGTACAGCACAGAAAAATGTTTCCATCAGAAGAACAGAAACACAAAGCACTACTTTGTAAACTAAATCACATGTGTGTTCCTGGCTCAATTAGGAATACAGGAAACTGAAAAGCGATATATTGAAATGTGGAGCAAAGAAACAAGATTTCATCGAAAGAGCGGAAAGCATAAAGCACAACTTTGTAAACTAATTCACATACGTGTTGCCCATTCAATTATTATAACAGGAAAACTGAAAAGTGATATAACCTAAACCTAACTCTAAGCCCCCTAACCTAACCTAACCTAACCTAACCCAAGCCCTAACCCTACCTAACCTAACCCTAACTCTAACCCTTACCTAATACTAACCCTAACGATAACCTTAACTTGTTACTAACAGGAACAAGTATCCAAGGAAAGAACATAAACCCAAAGCACTATTTTGTAAACTAAATCACATGTGTGCCACTCGCTCAATTAGGAACACAGGAAAACTGAAAAGTGATATAACGCACTGTACAGCACAGGATCAAGGTTCCAACGAAAGAACAGAAAAGCAAAGCACTACTTTTAAACGGAATCACATGTGTGTCGCTCGCTCAATTAGGAATACAGGGAAACTGAAAAGTGTTATCACTCACTGTACGGCACAGAAACAAGTTTCCATGGAAGGAACAAGCATAAAGCACAACTCTGTAAACTAATTCACATACTTGTCGCCCGTTCAATTATTATAACAGGAAAACTGAAAAGTGATATATCGAACAGTACAGCACAGGAAGAAGTTTCCATCGAAGGAACAGAAAGGCAAAGCACAACTTTGTAAACTACTTCACATACGTGTCGAAAGTTCAATTTTTATAACAGGAAAACTGAAAAGAGATATATCACACTGTACAGCACAGGAACAAGTATCCAACAGAAGAACTGAAACACAAAGCACTACTTTGTAAACTAAATCACACGTGTGTCGCTCGCTCAATTAGGAATACAAAAAATTGAAAAGCGATATATCGAAATGTTCGGCAAAGAAACAAGTTTTCAACGAAAGAACAGAAACACAAAGCACAACTTTGTAAACTAATTCACATTCGTGTTGCCTGTTCAATTATTATAACAGGAAAACTGAAAAGTGATATAACCCTAACCCTAAACCTAAGCCCCTAACCCGCTAACCCGAAACCTAATACTAACCCAAACCCTAAACCCTAATCGTAACACTAACCCTAACTCTAACCGTACACTAAACCTAAACCTAACGCTAATCCTAAAGAACAGAAACACAAAGCACAACTCTGTAAACTAATTCACATTCGTGTTGCCTGTTCAATTATTATAACAGGAAAACTGAAAAGTGATATATCACAGTGTACAATACAGAAACAAGTTTCCAACAGAAGAACAGAAACGCAAAGCACTATTTTGTAAACTAAATTACATGTGTGTCGCTCACTCAATTAGGAATACAGAGAAACTGAAAAGCAATAAATCGAAATGTATGGCAAAAAAACAAGTTTTCATCGAGAAAGAACAGAAGCATAAAGCACAAATTTGTAAACTAATACACATTCGTGATGACTGTTCAATTATTATAACAGGAAAACTGAAAACTGATATAACCTTAACGCTAACCATAACCCTAACCTAAGCCCTAACCTAACCTAAGCCTAACCCCTAACCCTAACCCTAACCTAACCTAACCCCTAACTGTAACACTAACCCTAACCCTACCTAACACTAACCCCTTAACCGTAACACTAACCTAACCTAACCTAACCTAACCTAACCCTAACCCTAACCTAACGCTAATCCTAACCCTAACTTGTTCCTAACAGTAACAAGTATCCAACTAAAGAATATAAACGCAAAGCACTACTTTGTAAACTAAATCACATGTGTGCCACTCGCTCAATTAGGAATACAGGAAAACTGAAAAGAGACATAACGCATTGTACAGCACAGGAACAATTTTCAAACGAAAGAACAGAAAAGCAAAGCACTACTTTTAAACAGAATCACATGTGTGTCGCTCGCTCAATTAGGAATCCAGGAAACCTGAAAACTGTTATCTTGCACTGTACTGCACAGAAAAAAGGTTCCATCGAATGTAGAGAAACGCAAAGCTCAACTTTGTAAACTAATTCACATACGTGTCGCCCGTTCAGTTATTATAACAGGAAAACTAAAAAGTGATATAACCTAAACCTAACCTAAGCCCCTAACCTAAGCCTAACCTAACCCTAACAAGAAGCCTAACCCTAACACTAACCTAACCTAACCCTAACCCTTACACTACCCTAACCCTAACAAGAACCCTAACCCCTAACCCTAACCCTAACGCTAATCCTAACCCTAACTTGTTCCTAACAGTAACAAGTATCCAACTAAAGAATATAAACGCAAAGCACTACTTTGTAAACTAAATCACATGTGTGCACTCACTCATTTAGGAATACAGGAAAACTGAAAAGTGATATAAAACATTGTACTTCACAGGAACAAGTTTCGAACAAAAGAACAGAAAAGCAAAGCACTACTTTTAAACGAAATCACATGTGTGTCGCTTGGTCAATTTGGAATACCAGAAAACTGAAAAGTGTTATCTCGCACTGTACGGCACAGAAACAAGTTTCCATCGAAAGAAGACAAACGCAAAGCACCACTTTGTAAACTAATTCACATATGTGTCGCCCGTTCAATTATTATAACAAGAAAACTGAAAAGTGATATATCACACTGTACAGTACAGAAACAAGTTTCCAACAGAAGAACAGAAACGCAAAGCACTATTTTGTAAACTAAATTACATATGTGTCGCTCACTCAATTAGGAATACAGGGAAACTGAAATCGATAAATCAAAATGTATGGCAAAAGAAACAAGTTTTCATCTAAAGAACAAGCAAAAGCATAACCACAACTTTGTAAACTAATACACATTAGGTGTCGCCTGTTCAATTATTATAACAGGAAAACTGAAAACTGATATAACCCTAACCGTAATCCTAAGCCCCTAACCTAACCTAACCCTAACCCAACCCTAACCATAACCCTCACCCTCACCCAAACCCTAACCCTAACCCTAACCCTAACCTAACCTAACCTAACCTAACTTGTTCCTAAAGGAACAAGTTTCCAAAAAAAAGAACATAAGCATAAATCACTACTTTGTAAAATAAATCACATGTGTGCCACTCGCTCAATTAGGAATACAGGAAAACTGAAAAGAGACATAACACATTGTACAGCACAGGAACAATTTTTAAATGAAAGAACAGAAAAGCAAAGCACTACTTTTAAACAGAATCACATTTGTGTCGTTCGCTCAATTAGGAATACAGGAAAACTGAAAAGTGTTATCTCACACTGTATGGCACAGAAACAAGTTTCCATCGAAAGAACAGAAATGCAAAGCACAACTTTGTAAACGAATTCACATATGTGTCGCCCGTTCAATTATTATAACAGGAAAACTGAAAAGTGATATATCACACTGTACAGCACAGAAACAAGTTTCCAATAGAAGAACAGAAATGCAAAGCCATACTTTGTTAACTAAATCACATGTGTGTCACTTGCTCAATTAGGAATACAGGAAAACTGAAAAGCGATATATATCGAAATGTACAGCAAAGAAACAAGTTTTCATCGAAAGAAAAGAAACGCAAAGCACAACTTTGTAAACTAATACACATTCGTGTCGCCTGTTCAATTATTATAACAGGAAAACTGAAAAATGATATAACCCTAACCTAAGCCTAAGCCCTAACCCTAACCTAACCTAGAGTAACCCTAACCCTCACCTAACCCTAACCCTAACCCTAACCCTAACCTAACCTAACCCTAACCCTAACCTAACTCTAACCCTAACTGGTTCCTAACAGGAACAAGTTTTCCAACGAAAGAACATAAGCATAAAGCACTTCTTTTGTAAACTAAGTCACATGTGTGCCACTCGCTCAATTAGGAATACAGGAAAACTGAAAAGTGATATAATGCACTGTACAGCACAGGAACAAGTTTGAAAGAAAGAATAGAAAAGCAAAGCACTACTTTTAATTGGAATCACATGTGTGTCGCTCGGTCAATTAGGAATGAAAGACTCCCGCTAGAGCCTCTCTAGGCGGGGGAGACCCCTTCCCAAGGAACAAGGAGACCAGCCTTAGGATGCAAGCCCCAAGAGGTTTATTTCGATACCACGGGTACCCAGGCGACCAAGCCTATCGGAGGACTTCTGGCGCCCTCTGGGTGTAAAGCTGGGGTTTTTATAGGGTTGCAGAGCAGAGGCACGGTTACAGAAGAAAAGCATGGTTACAGGGAGCTGATTGGTACATTTAAATGAGACCACAATTTGCGTCAGAGTTTGGCAGGGACACCAAGATACCAGGAACTGGATGGTCGGAGCAGTCATGATGACCCCCTTAACTTGCGCCACCTGTTGATTTTCTCAGATCTCCTATCTCAGCTGGAACAGTTCCACAGATGTGGGGGTTAACACAAGTTGTTTCTTAGCTCAACTGGGGCAGCCTGACGCAGAGATATCCCGGCGGCACAGCCGGGTTTCTCAGTAATTTTCCAGTTCCCCACCTAGCCTACAGAGTTTCTCAAAACAGGGTGTATCACAAAATGGCGTTAGCTATGTTTAACTTAAGGTGAGGTGGGGGGGTCTTTCATTCCCCCATATTTCTTCTAACTTAGAAAGGAATCTTCCATTCTAGGGCCTAGGGAGAGTCAGTTTTTGTCCCCTACTGTCTGAACTGATGATACTGCTGGGTTAACACCAACGCCTGTATGACAGAGAGCCGGTCTTTCATAAACTGGATCAGTCGGTTTAGGATACAAGGCCCGAAGGACAGAATCAAGAGGATCACAATTAGAGGGCCCATGAGGGAGGAGACGAGAGTGGTGAACCAGGGGGCTTTATTGAACCAGCTCTCGTACCAGTTTTGTCCCTCCTTGAAGAGTTTTTCTCTCTGGCTAAGTCTCTTCCTAAGCTTGGCCATATTATCTCTATACTAAGCCAGTATGGTCGGCATAAAAGCAGCATTCTTCTTTTAAGGCTGCACACAATCCCCCTTCTTGTAGGAAAAGGATGTCCAGCCCCCTTCGGTTCTGTAAGACCACTTCTGACAAAGAGGTTAGGGATTTTTCTAGAGCGCTTATTGATTCTTCCAATGCCTGCAATTCGGTATGCATGGCCTGTTGTAGCTGTCTGAACTGAGTGGTTTCTACCAGAGCAGCAGAACCAGTCCCTACTCCGGCTGCAATTCCCCCAACTGTGAGTCCCCCTAGTATCAAGGCCAAGGTTAAAGATATAGGCTCCCTAGAGTACCGGGTGATCCCCTCAAAATATTTGTAAACGTATTCCGATTCATGATAGACAACTTTGGGCCAGAGCTCAATGAGGACACAAAAGTCAGAATTTTGGTTGAGAATTAATGCAGATACACAGGGTGCTAAGCCGGAGCTGCAAGCCCAATAGGTCCCATTGGGGCCCGTTAGGTAGTAGGAGCCCGGGTGGATCCTGGAGGTTGAGTTGCAGAGTTTTTGGTGAGTTTCGGGGACTGACCCGATACAGGTTCCTCGGCCAGACACCTCAGATAGCGTCAGCTTATGCTGGGAGGTCGGAGTACAGTATGGTGGGGGTGTGGTATAGTTTATAAAGTCCCCCGTTATTGCAACCCCTTCATAATAAGGGGGAGTGGAGACCAGGCACAGCCAGCATTCTGGGGTTCTGCTGGGATTAGTGTAGTTAAGTGTCTGGAAGGCTCCCTGTATTAGACCAAGCAGCCTATCACCTGTACTCGGTTGGAAAAGTCGTGGTGTGGGGATATCTAGACTGGCTGGACTCAGAGTTCTGGCAGAGGGCATGGCCACAGGCGGGATGGGTAATTTTTCAGGTTGGGAGGAGGGGGCCCTCAGGTTTGGTAATACTGAGTTAGGCCAGCGGTTACCTTGGGCCTATCGAGAAATCAGCTGGGCGTATTATTCTTCCCTGCTTTTCAATTGTCCAGAGGCGCAACCGAAATTCTCTTTCACGTAACCATCCCTCTTTATATTTTTTTTCCTTTGTCGGTAAAGGTAAGAATAAGCTGATTACAGGGTTTGGGAACAGGATGGGGGTCATCTGTATTGACTGCCCATAAACAGTTGTCAAACTGGGGGTCTCTAGTAAGCTGGATAAGCCCGGTTGAGGTAGGCTTCCAGTCAGTGGCGAACTCCTCACATCCCCATTCTGCACAATAGAGGTCAGTCCTGGTCCCACAATGTTCCCATCGCCAAGGAGAGTCAGAAGGAGGGGCACATATAGAAGTGTACTTTGTGGTTTTTCAGTCATGTGTCTGGCCCTGGAATGTGATGGCATGGCCTTAGCTAAATCGAAACTTAGTTCAGGGAACCAGGTGTGGGGAGCCATCTTGGAAGTTTTGTTAAGAGGGACACGAATTCATCTAGCAGGACCCAAGTCGAGTTTACAGGAATGTGGGGACTGGAGTGTGACAGAGAAACAGGAGGAGAAAGAGTATCAAACTCGGGTGAGTCTTATCTTTAGTGAGTTCGGGTGCGATGAAGTTTCCATGGCGAGGCTGGAGTCTGATCTCTTTCTGTGTCACGATGGGCTGCTTTGACATGGGAGGCATGTACCACGCTGTGATACCGTCTACCTTAAGGGCTGTGGGTGTCGTCAGCAGTGCGGTGTAGGGTCCCTTCCAGCGCGGTTCCAGGTTCGGATCTGATGTCGTCCTACCCAGACCACGTCCCGACCTGGAACCGATGTGGTACCGCAGGTTGATTTAGCTGTCCTTGATGCGCAGCTGCCAGTGGTTTCCAGACCTCCCGTTGTCGATTTGCAGAGCCTGCAAATGAGCTTGGAGAGAAGGCGTATCAGCAAAGAGGCTATGTCAGAGTCAAAGAAATGGGCAGCTGGTGGTGGGGCACCATAAAGGATTTCGAAAGGGTGAGTCCATGAGGGCCTGGTGTATTTGGGCCCAATACAATGCTAGAGGAAGGAGGGTCACCCAGTCTCTAGTGCTGGTTGCAAGCATCAATTTGGTTAAAGTCTCCTTAATAGTTCTATTCATACGCTCTACCTGTCCTGAACTGTGGGGCAGTGCGCACAGTGTAATTTCAATCAATCCCCAGTAATGTGGCCACCGACTGACTTACCTGGGAGGCGAAAGCAGGGCCGTTGCCGGGCCCAGTGCCTGTGGCATACCATACCTGTGGAAAATTTCTTCTAAAAGCTTTTTGGTGACGACTCTGGCAGTTTCATGTTTGGTAGGGTAGGCCTCTACCCATCCAGAGAAAGTGTCCACAAATACCAGTAAGAACCGGTATCCATAGAGTCCAGGTTTTGCCTCAGTGAAGTCAATTTCCCAATGGGTACCAGGGCGTTGTCCTCGGACCCTGGTCCCTGAACCTATCTTTTACAGCGTGCATTTCTGTGAGGCGCCACGCTGTGCACTTTTCAGTCACTTGTTGTAGAATCTTGTCTCTTTCCAGAAAATAGTGGGAGCTTTCTTCCCTTTTAGGAGGTTTTCATTTTCTGGAACTAAGGTGGGTCAATTGGTGGAGAGTACTTAATCAGGTCTTGAGTCTGTTGTAATGGCCACACAGGCTTTCCTTTAAAAGTCAAAACCCCGCTCAGGACAGTAAGTAGCCCCCATTTTTCTTAGGAGAATTTGGTCTTCCTCACTATAATGGAAGGGGGGTTTTCGAAGTGGGGAAAACTCTGCCTCGGCCGGCTTTATAGCCAGAAGCTGGGAGACGTCTGAGTTCCTTCGCATTGCCACTTCCCAGGCAGTTATGTCCGCCAAGAGGTTGCCTCTAGCTTCCGGGCTGTCTCCCTTTTGGTGGCTGGGGCAATGGATGATGCTCAATTTTGAGGGCAAAAACAACGCTTCAAGTAGGGCCAATATTTCAGTTTTATTTTTGATTTGTTTTCCTTCAGAGGTAAGCAACCCTCTTCTCCGATATATCTCCCCATGGATGTGAGCAGTGGCAAAGGCATAGCGGCTATCGGTATAAATGTTGAGCTTCCTACCTTCTGCCATCCGGAGAGCCTGGGTTAGGGCGATGAGTTCAGCCCACTGTGCCGAAGTGCCAGGTGGTAGGGCCTTAGTCCAAATTACCTTAGTTTCGGTAGTAACCGCGGCCCCCGCTCTCCGTTCTCCGTTGTCCAGAAAGCTGCTCCCGTCGGTGTACCAGGTGAAGTCGGCGTCAGGGAGGGGCTGGTCAGTCAGGTCAGGCCGGGTGCCATGTACTTCTGCAAGTATCTGGAGACAGTCATGAGTTTCTGGACCTTCTGGTAGGGGAAGCAGTGTTGCCGGGTTAAGGGCTACCATGGGAACAAAATGTACTCGGTCAGTGTCCAGCAGTAAAGCCTGGTAGTGGGTCATGCGGGCATTGGAAAGCCATCAGCCCAGAGGTTGTTTAACCAGGGCTTCCACGGCATGAGGAGCCAGAACCGTTATTGGTTGTCCCATAGTCAGCTTGCCAGAGTCTTTAATCATGAGGACAATTGCTGCCACCATCCTCAAACAAGGGGGCCATCCTGAGGCCACTGGGTCTAGTTTCTTGGACAGGTAGGCAACCGGGTGCCTCCATGGTCCAAGTTTTTGAGTCAGGAATCCTTTAGCATATCCCTGTTTCTCATCCACAAACAGCTCAAAGGGCTTGTTTAAGTCTGGAAGGCCCAACGCAGGGGAAGTCAGCAGGGCCTCTTTTATAGCTGCATAGGCTCTCTGCTGCTCATCCCCCCATGTAAAGAAAGTCCCTTGTTTGGTGTGTGGGTAAGCGGCACAGCCATCTCCATGAATCCTGGGATCCAAAAGCGGCAAAACCCCACAGTATCCAGGAACTCTCTTAATTGTCTCAGGCTTTTGGGCACGGAATTTTTAAATTGTCTGTTTCCGTGCCTTTGTCAACCATCTTTGTCCATCCCTGATCTGATAGCCCAAGTATGTGACCTGCCTCTGACATATTTGGGCATTTTTTAGCTGAGGCCCGGTATCCTAGAGTTTCCAAAGTCCTCAAGAGGGCCTTTGTTCCCTCCTTACATTTTCCTCAGTTTCTGAAGCCAGGAGGAGGTCATCCACATATTGGAGCAAGATTAAAGCAGGGTGATGAACCTAAAATCGCCAGGTCCCGGTGCAATGCCTCATCAAATAAGGTGGTGCTATTTTTGAACCCCTGTGGGAGTCTGGTCCAAGTAAGCTGACTCGATATTCCCAATTCTGGATCCTTCCACTCAAAGGTAAAAATGGGCTGACTCTGAGGTGGAGCCTCAGACAAAAGAATGCATCCTTAAGGTCTAATACCGTATACCAGGTGCACCTTGGAGGAAGCCCAGTTAACAAATTATATGGGTTGGGAACTGTAGGGTGTATATCCTCCACCCTTTTGTTGACTTCTCTCAAGTCCTGTACGGGTGGTAGTCTTCTGTCCCTGGCTTTTTGACCGGAAGGAGAGGCGTATTCAGGGGATTGACAAGGTATTAAAATGCCTGATCTAAAAGCCTCGAATGTGAGGCCTAATTCCTTGGTAAGCTTCATGCGACATTGGATATTGTTTAATGGAAGCGGGAGTTGCTGGCGGCTTTTAGAGTGACCACCAGGGGTGGCTGGTGAATTGCGAGACCCATTCCTCCGGTTTCCGCCCAAGCTAGGGAACTTTTCTAGCCAGACAGTCATTTCTTGCTGCCAAGGCTTTTCAGGCTCATGAAGTCGGTATTCATCTTCCAGGTTTATAGTTAACACATGCAAGGTTGTCCCTGAGGCCCAGTAATATGGGCCTTAGTCCCCTCAAAATGGATTTGTGCCCTAAGTTTCATTGATAGATCTCTTCCCAACAGAGGATAAGGGCAATCAGGAACATGTAAAAAAGGGTGAGTCACCTTACGGTGGCAAGTTGTACTCTTCTTTCAGGGGTCCATCGGTACCTCTTTCCTCGGTGGCTCCTTGAACCCACTCCGATTTGTCAGTCAAGGGTCCCGGTGAGGTGGTGAGCACCGAATGCTGGGCTCGGTGTCCACCAGGAAGGTGACTGGTTGCCCCACATTAAGGGTTATCCTGTTTTCAGGGGAGGCTCTGACCCTGACCTCCCTAGTCTTCCAGGTTTAACAGGGTGGCCTGGGGTTTAGGCTTTTCGTGGCCCTCTTGGGTTCTTTGGGCAGTCTCGGGCCCAATGTCCTTTCCTTGCAGTAGGCACATTGATCTTTGTCTAGTCGTGGACCCCTGCAGTCTCCCAGGCCCTGCCTACCCTGTCTCTGCCCTGTCACTACTGTGGCCAGTAACTTGCTAAATTCCCTATTCCTCTTATGTTCGCTAACATTCTCTCTTTCCCCTGCTTCTCTTCTCAGCCTTTCATCTCTTTCTTCCTGTGTTTCCCTCTTATTAAAAATCCGCTCTGCCTCCTTCAATAAATCCTGTACTGTACTTTCTCTTAAGTTTTCAAGCCTCTCTAACTTCTTTCTAATATCTGGGGCAGACTGCCAGATGAAGGACATGGCTATGTTGGTTGCCTGATCTGGGTCTTCTGAATTGTACGGAGTGTACATACGGTATGCCTCCTTGAGTTGTTCTAGAATAGCGGAGGGGGATTCCTCAGGTTTCTGGGTTACTAACTTAACCTGAGCCAAATTAGTAGGGTGCCTTGCAGCCCCACGGAGACCCGCTATAAGCAACTGGCGATAGAGACGTAGGTGTTCCCTACCGCGCTCAGTGGAGAAGTCCCAAATAGGTCGTTCCAAAGGAAAGGTGGCGTCTATTCTGTTTGGCAGTTGGGTGGGTTGTCCATTGTCTCCTGGGACATTTTGCGTGCTTCAGGGCGACCGCTGTTTTTCCTCGGTGGTCAATAGTGTCTGGAGCAACTGTTGGTAATCGTCCCAGGTTGGCTGATGGGTCACTAGAATAGAGTCGATCAGTGCTGTGAGCCTAGAAGGGTCCCTTGAAAAAGCCGGGTATTATTTTTCCAATTGTATAAGTCAGACGCAGAAAAGGGCCAGTATTGGAGTTGGCGGTCAGGCCCCGTCCACAACGGAAATGCCTGAGAGGAGGGATCGGGAGGGGCTTCCCGACGCCCCCTCAATCGTCCCGCCACCGGGGATGAGGTAAGTTCTTCCTGGGGTTCTCGTTTGGTGGCTGCCCCCTCTGGTTCCCGAACAGGGTCTGGGTTTCTGTAAGGAGGGGGCTGTTCTGTCAAAAGGTCCAGAAGAGGGCCATCATCTGCCGGCAGTACCAGGGGTGTCTTCTTACATCTGGAGGTCTCCTCTGGAGCTGGTTTCGTGAGGACCAGGTAAAGTGTAGAGTTAACCGGGGTTGGAACTAGCGGGGGAGGAAGGGAGGAGGCAGACAGGGTGGGTTTCGGGCAAGGGGAAAGGAGGAAAGGCTTCACCCATGGTGGGGGGTCTTTGACCAGAGATTCCCATGTGATGATATAGGGAACCTGGTCAGGATGTCCATGGGGTCCAGGATCCATGACTTTAGCCTTTACCTGTAAAATAATTTCTAGGTTAAAGGTGCCATCTCGTGGCCAGCCCACGTCAAGGGTTGGCCACTCAGATGAACAGAAGATGTCCCACTTTCCCACGCCCTCTTGCTCCTCTCTTCCCTCCTCCCACCTAGGGGGCTTGCAACATACAGATCAAACAGTAATTTAGAAAAAAATTGCACTTGTTGTAATGTTTAGAATTACAGCTGAGTCTGTCTGTTTACATATATGGCCATTATATAATTGTTTTCAACTGGTCTTAAATGGTTGATATGATAAAAAAATAATTGGGTATGTTTTAAGGTTAAATTCAAATTTTTGTTTTAAACACGAATATGTGTCTATGTGTTTGTAGGGTCTATAAAGGCATATGATTAAATAACAACAATGTAAATTGCCACATGGTGTGGCTCAGGAAAAAGAAAACAAGGGTTGCAAAATCTCTGAGTCAAAATGATTTTATTTCCTTTTAGGATAAGAAGAAAGTCTTATTCTAAGTTGATATTGATTCTGAAAATTAGGTTGTTTTCACTGATAAATTCTGGTTTTAAAATCTGGTTTTGATTTTAAAGATTATGCCTTGTGACTTCTCTCTTACAAAAGGGGTACTTTGTTTTAATATTGCAAAAACGGGTTTTAAAAATGTTTAAATGTTTAAGGCTGTAAAATGTTTAAAGTTTATCAGGCATTTGGGTATGACAATGATTTTGGGTATTTTATTAATTTTACTAAATAAAACCCTGCCGTATTATTTGTGCTAACTGAAAAAAATTGCAGTTTTTAAAACGTATCTTGTGGAGAGCTGTTTGTTTGTTAAGCTGATTTGTGACCATCTTATCCGCTACAGAAAAGTTATTTAAAAAAATGGCAGTTTCAAAACTCTTCTTTATAGTAATGTATAGAAAGCAAATCGTCACGTAGACTCTGGGCTTCTGCAGGATTATGTCAAAATGGAAAGGATTTTTTAATGAGAGTTTTTATGTTGTCTGGAAAACAAGAAAGTAAGCATGTCTGGTTAAGCCAGAAAAAGAAAGCTAGGAACCTGAAGGTATGGAATGTTGCAGAAGGTTAGTGGATGTGTTATAAAAAGCCAGAGAATTAATAAAGGGAAAAATTCTAGCTGATAGGTTTGGTATGGCTAAAGTAATTCTTACAGTTTAAAATTATTCTGTTATGCAGTTGTTTCTAAAGCTTGTTTGATCACTGGGAACTTTTTTGGTTATGGGGGATTATGGATGCTCCACAGTGTTTGCTGTATCAGCAACAGCACCTAATGGCTATTTTGGTATTGTCAGTCATAGCCTGTGCTAACACATGGCTAGCTGCCATGATGGTTCAGGGATAGAGAGCACATAAAGCTGTAGTTTTGCTGCCATGTTTGTTTAGGGCTTCCAGCTGAGTTCGGTTGCATGTGGCCAGCCGCCATGATGGTCCAGAGATAAAGAGGATAGAAACATGAGTTTACCACCATTTTGTTTAGGTCTCTCAGTTATGTTCAGTCCTCTGATTAGTGTTAAGTGCAAAGCTTTTTACTGTTCAATTTTAATACAAAGTGGTAGGATCAGCAAGATTTGCTAGCCCCTCTATAAACTGTATCTGATTAAAAGATTTGCTTTGATTTTAGTTCAGAAAGAGCAGATTTAAAGTCATGTTAAATACTGCAGTTGAGCCTTACCTAGTCTCCTTGTTCAAGTTTTTTTTAAGGTTAAGCCTAGGATGGGTAACTATAAAGTTTGCCTATTTGTCTTAAAATATATAGTTCTAAAACAAAGAGTAACTTAGATATGCTGGCCCTCAAGCTTATCAGAGATCTGATGAATATGGCATTTTAACATATGTAAGCTTATTGTGACAGAAAGTCCCAAAATCCTGGCAGTAGCTTCCCAAGGTCTCTGAGAAGATTTGGACAACAACAGATGACTGCAACTCTGGATTGAGGTATGCTAACCACTGGGCAATACCGCCCCAACTGGCCCACTGCTAGGGCCCAGCCTAAACTGTGGACAAAGCCGGGGACACCTGAAGAGCCATTGTCTCACATTGTGAGAGGCAAGGTGAGGTCAATCTCTCCTGTTCCTCTTTCCACAGCAGCAGTTTCTCATCTTATGTGCCTGGCAGAACTGCCTCTGTCCAGGATGCCGTGAGACAAAGGAGCCAGGGACTCTGCCTAGGTAATGGACTAACTAGTCATCCCTGTCATTTTGATTGGCACATGGATTGGTATAATTTATCCTTTTCAGGTCTCTGAACACCTTGACGGCTATGCTAAGCTTACAGTAGCTTTACAGCTAGAAAAAAGAAAATTAGATTGACTGTTAGCTCATTGATCAGTTCATTAGCTAGAACCACAGAGTACTAGATCCTTATTTAAAAGAAAGACAGGTTTTCCTTGCTCACAGGACTCATGTTAGTTGCCTGTGTCTTAAGATAAATAAATGGAGCCTATGTAGGGTCTGAGAATATAGGGGTTTGGGTTGTAAAAATCTAGAGTGTTATTATTTAGTTTAAAAAAATGTTTCAGGGTTAATAAATGCAAAAGATTAGAGAGTCTAAATAATTTTTTTTAAAAAAGTATATGTTATCAAGAGATAAAAATATTTTAAAGCAGATTAAAATGAGAGATACTTTAAATCTCTCCCCTCTTTGCTACTGTTGTACTTATGTTATAAGATTTCAAGTTCAGAGTTTTGGCATTGATCAATAAAGTTCTGATAAGTTAATGGAGCATTAAATACTTATTATTCAGTCACCAGGTTAAGATTTTAATTTGCTTTGGTTGGCTTCTGGAGATAGACTTAAAGGTGCTTCTCATTATTTTAAAAACATCTGTTTAATGTGTGTTCTGACCCAAAAGTCATAGCTTTTAGTATGGTATTCTTAATATCTGCCATTTTTGGGGTAGATTTTGACACAGAATCATCTTAAAACCTATTCCTTCTAGTTGCTTTGTTAAAAAAAAAAAAAAAAAAGTCCAAGCATCCAGAGTTTAGTACTAAAGCCAATAAGGTATTTCTGCCTAACTTTCCATAAACATGGAAGTGAGAGCTAAAAGTATATGCAGAGTGTATAAAAATGGCCAAGCTCCATTCGTGGCAAATTACCAACAGCTATGCCCACAGAAAAAAATGTTACTGTGGACACACTTAGGTTATGTATAAAGGTTACAAAAAAAAAAAAAAAAAAAAAAAAAAAAAAACAGCTAACTGATACTCATTCAGTGGGATGCAGTTTTACCTGTTACTTTCAAAATGTTTAATTTGCTGATATGCTACTTTTCTGAGTATATTCTCTTTTGTTTACTAAAATTTCATATGAGTTTCAGGATGTGACCTGGATCTGGCATAGCTCAAAAGGATCATAAATGAGATTTTCCCTGATCTTTCCTATTTAATAGACAAATTTTAACTTCTGTCTCAGTCTGAATTTGTCTCAGCAGATTTTCACCTGGTTGACTCTGGGCTGCAAGCTGAAATCTGGACTTCCTGGAAACTGACATGATTGCTCCCTGCCTCTTGGGTGGATCAATGAACCAGATGCTTGGGACTCCTTATTGCCCAGCCTTTGACTGGCATTTCAGCCTCCTAGCCCCTGATGCCTACTGTCCAGCGGTCAGCTCAAGAAGCTCAGAAGGCGGATCTCGCCCAAATCCCCATAGCAGGCTGGCAGCTAAGTCAAAAGGGCTCCCTGGCATTAGCTATTATCTTGGGCATCTGCTTAGCTGAAATGGACACTAATATTGCAGCAACTGGGCTAAAAGCCTAGAGAGACCCTGTAATAGTTCTCCTTGGCTTAAAGAAAGACTCAGACAGAGACAGCAGTTCTTTGAGTCAGGACAAAGCTGGTACAAGATGGTTTAATAAAGCCCCCTGGTTCACCACCCTCATCTCCTCCCTCATGGGCCCCTTAATCATAATCCCCCTGATTCTGTTATTTGGGCCTTGCATCCTCATCGGCTGATCAAGTTCATGAAAGACCGGCTCTCTGTCATACAAGCGCTGGTGTTAACCCAGCAGTATCATCAGTTTAAACAGGAAACAGAAATTAACTCTCCCTAGGCCCTAGAATGAAAGATTCCACTCTAAGTTAGAAGAAAAAGGGGGGAATGAAAGACCCCCGCCTCACCAAAAGTTAGAAGCAGCTAATAGTTAATGTCATTTTGTACAGCACTGTTTTGAGAAACTCTGAAGGATACCACTGTTTTGAGAAATCTGTGAGCTAGGGAGGGAATTAGCTGAAGAGACCCAGCTGATGGGGATATCTGCGGTCAGGCTGCCCCAGTTGAGCCAAAAATCAATTTGTGCTGACCACGCATATGAGAAGTTTGTGAGACTGTTCCAGCTGAGATAGGGGCCCTAAGACAAATAGTGAGACTGTTCCAGCTGAGATAGGAGCCCTAAGACAAAAAACAGGTGGCGGTCCCAAGATTGAGAGTCATCATGACCTTTCCGACCACCCAGTTCCTGATATCATGGTGTCCCTGCCAAACTCTGACTCAAGTTGTGGTCTCATTTAAATGTACCAATCAGCTCCCTGTAACTATACTTCTCGCACCTGTACCCGCGCTTTTGGTCTGAGACCCTATAAAAAGCCCAGCTTTCCCCTCAGGGGGCGCGCAAAGTCCTCCGAGAGACTTTGTCGCCCCAGGTACCCGTGTATCAAAATAAAGCCTCTTGCTGTTTGCATCTGAATTTGTCTCGTTGATCCTTGTGAGGGAGTCTCCCTGACGGAAGACACCCATCAGGAGTCTTTCACTGAAAAGCGATATATCGAAATGTACTGCAAAGAAACAAGTTTTCATCGAAAGAACAGAAACGCAAAGCACAACTTTGTAAACTAATTCACATACGTGTAACGCGTTCAATTATTATAACAGGAAAACTGAAAAGTGATATATCACACTGTACAGCACAGGAACCTACTTCCATCTAAAGAACAAAAATGAAAAGTTTTAATCGAAAGAACAGAAACGCAAAGCACAACTTTGTCAACTAATTCACATTTGTGTTGCCTGTTCAATTATTATAACAGGAAAACTGAAAAGTGATATAACCCTAACGCTAACCTAGGCCCCTAACCTAACCTAACCCTAACCTAACCTAACCCCTAACCCTAACCTAACCTTCTTGTTCCTAACAGGAACTTGTGCCTAACAGGAACAAGTTTCCAACAAAGAACATAAACACAAAGCACTACTTTGTAAACTAAATCACAAGTGTGCCACTCTCTCAATTAGGAATACAGGAAAACTGAAAATATATATAACGCACTGTACAGCACAGGAACAAGTTTGAGCGAAAGAACAGAAAAGCAAAGCACTACTTTTAAGCGGAATCACATGTGTGTCGCTCGCTCAATTAGGAATACAGGAAAACTGAAAAGTGTTATCTCGCACTGTAAGGCACAGAAACAAGTTTCCATCGAAAGAACAAGCATAAAGCACAACTTTAAAAACTAATTCACATATGTTTCGCCAATTCTGTACTGCTGAGCTGGCGCCAAAGCTCTCTCGGCGCAGCAGGGCTCGGCTGTGATGGTGGCAGAGAATTTCGGGGAGAGACTGGGTGAACTGCGATCAGACCCACAACCCTGTTTCCCTGTGGGGTCCCCGAGACTGGGGCTCCCAGTCTCAGGTGCGCTTGTGCCCGGATCAGCCTAGGGAAGTAGCAGGGACACGCCGCTTGTGGCTCCAGCCGGAGACCCAAAGCCAGCGTTACCTGGGATTTCTTCGGGTTCTGGCTGTGCAGCCAAGTGGACCCAACCGATTCCCATGCGTGGGAGCCTCCCTCAACTGGGAAACACGATCAATGTAGTTTCAGGGCCCTGAGTTCAGTCTCCTGGTCTCTGCCCGGATAGTGCTGTCTTGCTGCTCAAGCGCTGTTTTCCGGAGCCACCATCTTGGCTCCAAGAACTACTTTTAAGCGGAATCACATGTGTGTCAGCTCGCTCAATTAGAAATACAGGAAAACTGAAAAGTGTTATCTCACACTATGCGGCACAGAAACAAGTTTCCATCGAAAAAAGAAATGCAAAGCACAACTTTGTAAACTAATTCACATACGTGATGCCCGTTCAATTATTATAACAGGAAAACTGAAAGGGATATATCACACTGTACAGCACAGAAACAAGTTTCCAAAGAAGAACAAAAGCATAAAGAACTACTTTGTAAACTAAATCACATGTGTGTTGCTCGCTCAATTACGAATACAGGAAAACTGAAAAGCGATATATCGAAATGTACAGCAAAAAACAAGTTTTCATCAAAGAACATAAATGCAAAGCACAACTTTGCAAACTAATTCACATTCGTGTCGCCTGTTCAATTATTATAACAGGAAAACTGAAAGGGATTTAACCCTAACCTAACCTTCAGCCCTAACCTATCCTAACCTAACCTAACCACTAACCTAACCTAACCTAACCTAACCTAACCTAAGCCAAACCCTACCTAAACCTAACCCAGGCCCTAAACCTAACCTTAACTTGTTCCTAGGAACAAGTTTCCAACGAAGAACATAAGCATAAAGCACTACTTTGTAAACTAAATCACATGTGTGCCACTCGATCAATTAGGAATAGAGGAAAACTGAAAAGTGATATAACGCACTGTACTGCACAGGAACAAGTTTGAACCAAAGAACAGAAAAGCAAAGCACTACTTTTAAACGGAATCACATGTGTTTCGCTCGCTCAATTAGGAAAACAGGAAAACTGAACAGTGTTATCTCGCACTGTACGGCACAGAAACAAGTTTCCATCGAAAGAACAGAAACACAAAGCACAACTTTGTAAACTAATTCATATACGTGTCGCCCGTTCAATTATTATAACAGGAAAACTGAAAAGTGATATATCGAACTGTACAGCACAGGAAAAAGTTTATATAGAAAGAACAACAAGCATAAAGCAAAACTTTGTAAACTAATTCAGATCGTGTAAGCCCGTTCAATTATTATAACAGGAAAACTGAAAAGTGATATATCACACTGTACAGCACAAAAACAAGTTTCCAACAGAAGAAAAGAAATGCAAAGCACTACTTTGTAAACTAAATCACATGTGTGTCGCTCGCTCAATTAAGAATACAGGAAAACTGAAAAGCGATATATCGAAATGTACAGCAAAAAAACAAGTTTTCATCGAGAAAGAACAGAAGCATAAAGCACAACTTTGTAAACTAATTCACATTAGGTTGTCGCCTGTTCAATTATTATAACAGGAAAACTGAAAGGGATTTAACCTAACCTAACCTAAGCCCCTTACCTAACCTAACCTAACCTAACCTCTAACCTAACCTAAACCTAACCTAACCCTACCTAACCTAACCTAACCTAACCTAACCTAACCTAAGCCCCTAACCTAAGCCTAAACCTAACCTAACCTAACACTAACCCTACCTAACTCTAAGCCCAAAGCCTAAGCCTAAGACTAAGCCTAATCCTAACCCTAACCCAAACTTGTTCCTACAAGTTTCCAATGAAAAAGAACATAAGCGCAAAGCACTACTTTGTAAACTAAATCACATGTGTGCCACTCGCTCAATTAGGAAAACAGGAAAAATGAAAAGTGATATAAGCACTGTACAGCACAGGAACAAGTTTTGAAGGAAAGAACAGAAAAACAAAGCACTACTTTTAAGCGGAATCAAATGTGTTTTAGCTCACTCAATTAGGAATATAGGAAAACTGAAAGCGATATATCGAAATGTATGGCAAAAGAAACAAGTTTTCATCGAGAAAGAACAGAAAGGCAAAGCACAACTTTGTAAACTAATTCACATTCGTAATAAGCCTGTTCAATTATTATAACAGGAAAACTGAAAAGTGATATAACCTAAGCCTAACCTAACCTCTAACCTAACCTAACCTAACCTAAACCTAACCCTAGCAGCTACCTAACCTAACCATAACCCTAACCTAACTTGTTCCTACCAGGAACAAGTTTCCAAAAAAGAACAGAACATAAGCATAAAGCACTACTTTGTAAACTAAATCACATGTGTGCCACTCGCTCAATTAGGAATTCAGGAAAACTGAAAAGTGATATCTCCCACTGTAGTGCACAGAAACAAGTTTCCAAGAAAGAACAGAAAGGCAAAGCACAACTTTGGAAACTAAATCACATGTGTGTCACCCTTTCAATTACGAATACAGGAAAACTGAAAAGTGATATCTTGCCCTGTACGTCACAGAAAAAAATTTCAAAGGAAAGAACAGAAATGTAAAGCACAACTTTGTAAACTAATTACCATGTGTGTTGCCTGCACAATTAGGAATACAGGAAAACTGAAAAGTGATATCTCCCACTGTAGTGCACAGAAACAAGTTTCCAACAAAAGAACAGAAAGGCAAAGCACAACTTTGGAAACTTAATCACATGTGTGT
This sequence comes from Meriones psammophilus, assembly GCA_036365155.1. Taxonomy (NCBI): domain Eukaryota; kingdom Metazoa; phylum Chordata; class Mammalia; order Rodentia; family Muridae; genus Meriones; species Meriones psammophilus. The sequence goes on from JAEOAE010003423.1 coordinate 61,808, forward strand.
CGAATGTTCAATTAGGAATACAGGAAATCTGAAAAGTGATATCTTGTGCTGTACCTCACAGAAACAAGTTTCCAACGAAAGAAAAGAAATGTAAAGCACAACTTTTCAAGCTAAGTAACATGTGTGTCGCCTGCACAATTAAGAATACAGGAAAACTGAAATGTGATATCTCCCACTTTAGAGCATAGAAAGAATTTTCCAATGAAAGAACAGCAAAAGCACAAGAAACTAAATCACAAATTTGGAAACTAAATCACTCAAAGTGATATCTTGTCTCCCGAATTTTCAATTAGGAAACTAAATGTGTCTCCGTTCACAGGAAAACTGAAAAGTGATATCTCCCACTGTAGTGCACAGAAACAAGTTTCCAACAAAAGAACATAAAGGCAAAACACAACTTTGTTAACTACAAAACATTTGTGTTGCCCCCTCACTTAGGCAAACAAGAAATCTGAAGAGTGGTAAATCCCACTTTACAGCACATCAAGCAGTTTCCAATGAAAGAACAGAAAGGCAAAGCACAACTTTCGAAACTAAATCACATGTGTATCGCCCGTTTAATTAGGAATAAAGGATATCTCAAAAGTGATATCTCACAATGTACCTCACAGAAACAAGATTCCAACGAAAGAACAGAAAGGCAAAGCACAACTTTGGAAACTAAGTAACATGTGTGTTGCCCATTCATTTAGGAATACAGGAAAAATGAAAAGTGATATCTCGAACTGTACCTAACAGAAACAATTTTGCAACGAAAGAACACAAATGTAAAGCAGAACTTTTTAAAGTAAGTAACATGTGTGTTGCCTGCAAAATTAGGAATACAGGAAACCTAAAAAGTGAAATCTCCCACTTTAGAGCACAGAAAGAAGTTTCCAATGAAAGAACAGAAACACAAAGCACAACTTTGGAAAGTAAGTCACATGTGTGTCGCCCGTTCAATTAGGAATACGGGAAAACTGAAAAGTGATATCTCTCACTGTAGTGCACAGACAAGTTTCCAACGAAAAAACAGAAATGTAACACACAACTTTGTAAACTAAGTAACATGTGTGTCGCCTGCATAATTAGGAACACAGGAAAACTGAAAAGTGATATCTTCCATTTTAAAGCACAGAAAGAAGTTTCCCATGAGAGAACAGAAATGAAAAGCCCAACTATGGAAACTAAATCACATGTGTTGCCCATTCAATTAGGAATACGGAAAAACTGAAGTGATATCTCCCACTGTAGTGCACAGAAACAAGTTTCCAACCAAAGAATAGAAAGGCAAAGCACAACTTTGGAAACTAAATCACATGTGTGTCACATGTTCAATTAGGAATACAGGAAAACTGAAAAGTGATATAACTCACTGTACCTCACAGAAACAAGTTTCCAACAAAGAACAAAAAACAAAAACACAACTTTGAAAACTAAGTAACATGTGTGTTGCAAAGCACTAATACAGGAAAACTGAAAAGTGATATCACATGTGTGTAGAAACAAGTTTTAATAACAGAAATAAAAAAAACTGAAACATGTGTGAAGCCTGTTATCTGAAAAGTGATATAACTGTAGTTTGACACAGGAAAACAAAGCACTTTCCATCGCTCAAAGAACACTGAAAAGTGTTATCAAAACACAACTATGTAAACTAATTCACACAACTATGTAAACTAATTCACCATTTAATTATTATAAGGAAAACTGAAAAGTGATATATCGCACTGTACAGTACAGGAACAAGTTTCGAGCAAAAGATCAAGCATAAAGCAGTACTTTTTAAATTAATTCACATGTGTGTCGCTAGCTCAATTAGGAATACAGGAAAACTGAAAATTGATATATCGCACTGTACAGCATAGGAACAAGTTTTGAACACAAGAAGAAAAGCAAAGCACTACTTTTAAGCGGAATCACATGTGTATCGCTCACTCAATTAGGAATACAGGAAAGCGGAAAAGTGTTATCTCACACTGTACGGCACAGAAACAAGTTTCCATTGAAGAAGAGAAAGCATAAAGCACAACTTTATAAACTAATTCACATATGTGTTGCCCGTTCAATTATTATAACAGGAAAACTGAAAAGTGATATATCGAAATGTACAGCACAGGAACAAGTTTCCATTGAAAGAACAAGCATAAAACACAACTATGTAAAATAATTCACATACGTGCCGCCCATTCAATTATTATAAGAGGAAAACTGAAGCGTGATACATCACACTGTACAGCACAGACAGAAACAAGTTTCCAGTAGAAGAACAGAAATGCAAAGCACAACTTTGTATACTAATTCAAATACATGTCACGGTTCAATTATTATAACAGGAAAGCTGAAAAGTGATATATCGAACTTTACAGCAAAGAAACAAGTTTTCATCGAAAGAACAGAAACACAAAGCACAATTTTGAAACTAATTCACATACGTGTAGCCTTGTTTCAATTATTATAACAGGAAAAGTGAAAAGTGATATAACCCAAACCTAACAGCTAAACTTAACCTAAGTTTTCCTAACGACCCTAACCTAACCTAACCCTAACCCTATCCCTTACCCTACCTAACCTAACCATAAGCCTAACCTAACCTAACCTAACCTAACCTAACCTAACCTAACGCTAAATTGTTCCTAATAGGAACAAGTTTCCAACGAAAGATCATAAACACAAAGCAAGACATTGTAAACTAACTCACATGTGTGTCACTCGCTCAATTTGGAATACAGGAAAACTGGAAAGTGATATATCACACTGTACAACATAGGAATAAGTTTTGAACGAAAGAACAGAAAAGCAAAGCACTACTTTTAAACGGAATCACATGTGTGTCACTTGCTCAATTAGGAATACAGGAAAACTGAAAAGTGTTATTTCGCACTGTAAGGCACAGAAACAAGTTTCCATCGAAAGAACAAGCATAAAAACACAACTATGTAAAATAATTCACATACGTGCCGCCCATTTAATTATTATAAGAGGAAAACTGAAAAGTGATATATCGCACTGTACAGTACAGAAAAAAGTATCGAGCAAAAGATCAGAAACGCAAAGCAGTACTTTTTAAATTAATTCACATGTGTGTCGCTCGCTCAATTAGGAATACAGGAAAACTGAAAATTGATATATCGCACTGTACAGCATAGGAACAAGTTTTGAACACAAGAAGAGAAAAGCAAAGCACTACTTTTAAACAGAATCACATGTGTGTCGCTCACTCAATTAGGAATACAGGAAAACGGAAAAGTGTTATCTCGCTGTGCGGCACAGAAACAAGTTTCCATTGAAAGAAAGAAAGCATAAAGCACAACTTTGTAAACTAATTCACATATGTGTTGCCTGTTCAATTATTATAACAGGAAACCTGAAAAGTGATATATCGAACTGTACAGCACAGGAACAAGTTTCCACCTAAAGAATAGAAACGCAAAGAACTACTTTGTATACTAATTCAAATACCTGTCACCCGTTCATTTATTATAACAGGAAAACTGAAAAGTGATATATCACACTGTACAGCACAGAAACAAGTTTCCATCGAAAGAACAGAAGCAAAGCACAACTTTGTATACAGATTCACATTCGTGTAGTCTGTTCAATTATTATAACAGGAAAACTGAAAAGTGACATAACACTAACCTAACCTAAGCCCCTAACCATCACCTAACCTAACCTAACCACTAACCTAACCTTAACCTAACCTAACCCTACCTAACACTAAGCGTAAAAACCTAACCTAACCTAACATGTTCCTAAGAGGAAGAAGTTCCCAGCGAAGAACATAAACACAAAGCACTACTTTGTAAACTAAATCACATGTGTGCCACTCGCTCAATTAGTAATACAGGAAAAGTGGTATAATGCACTGTACAGCACAGGAACAAGTTTGAGCGAAAGAACAGAAAAGCAAAGCACTACTTTTACGGAATCACATCTGTGTGGCTCGCTCAATTAGGAATACAGGAAAACTGAAAAGTGTTATCTCTCACTGTGCGGCACAGAAACAAGTTTCCATCGAAAGAAAGAAAGCATAAAACACAACATTGTTAACCAATTCACATGCGTGTCGCCCGTTCAATTATTATAACAGGAAAACTGAAAAGTGCTACATCACACTGTACAGCACAGAAACAAGTTTTCAGCAGAAGAACAGAAATGCAAAGCACAACTTTGTATACTAATTCAAATACCTGTCACCCGTTCAATTAGTATAACAGGAAAACTGAAAAGTGATATATCACACTGTGCAGCACAGAAACAAGTTTCCATCGAAAGAACAAAGCATAAAAAGCAAAACTTTGTATACTAATTCACATTCAGTGTTTGCCTGTTCAATTATTATAACAGGAAAACTGAAAAGTGACATAACACTAACCTAACCTAAGCCTAACCTAACTCTAACCTAACACTAACCCTAACCTAACCTTAACCTAACCTAACCTATACTAACCTAAGCCTAAACCTAACCTAACCCTAACTGCCCTAACCTAACCTGACCCTTCCTAACACTATGACCCCGATCCTGACCCTGACCTGACCCTGACCTGACCCTAACCCTAACCTAACCTAACCCTCTAACCTAACCTAACCTAACCTCTCTAACACTAACCTAACCCTAACCTAACCTATCCTAACCACGTAACCCTAACCTAACCTAACCTAACCTAACTCTAACCTAACCCTAGCGGCTAAATTTTTCCTAACAGGAACAAGTTTCCAATGAAGATCATAAGCATAAAGCAATGCTTTGTAAACTAACTCACTTGTGTGTCACTAGCTCAATTAGGAATACAGGAAAACTGGAAAGTGATATATCACACTCTACAACATAGGAATAATTTTGAGCGAAAGAACAGAAAAGCAAAGCACTACTTTAAACGGAATCACATGTGTGTCAGCTCGCTCAATTAGGAATACAGGAAAACTGAAAAGTGTTATTTACGCACTGTAAGGCACAGAAACAAGTTTCCATCGAGAAAGAACAGAAGCATAAAGCACAACTTTGTAAAGTAATTCACATATGTGTTGCTTGTTCAATTATTTTAAC
>JAEOAE010004015.1:0-74087 GCA_036365155.1 Meriones psammophilus
CTAGAATCATCTAGAAGATAAGCCTCTGGGCATACTTGTGAGATATCTCTATGAAGGTCAGTCTTTGGGAATGTCTGGGAAGGGTCATCTTGATTAGTTGAATTCACCTAGAAAAGCTTATAACTCTGGACAAGACTGTTCTCAGCATGTGGATATTGACCTTCATAAAATGGAGAGAGTGGCCTGAGCTCTAGCATTCGCCACACTCTACTTCTCAGTTGTGTATGTGATGTGAGCAGCTGGTTCATGTTCCTTCCAGTTTGTCTTCCACACTGCAATATGCTTGAACTGTGTTCACAAACACACCATGTTCCTAAATAAGGATAAAAGTTTCCTTGACTTGCTTTTGTTAGAGCAGTTTTTTTGTTGTTGTTGTTTTGTTTTGTTTTTGTTTTTCATAACGAAAAGAAAGGTCCATTCCTATTAACCTGAAAGTGGCTTCTTCATGATGTAGTTGTTCAGGAAATGGAAGCTTGCCACCTCTCCAGGCAAGAAGGAGAGGAAGATTGGATTCTGCATCATTTTGACATCCCCCCTGAACCCTGACCTAAGAAGAGACAAGGGCAAGATTAAATACAAACACTGTGTTATTCCCATGATTTACTACTACTTGTATTAAATGAAAGTATTTTCATGTGTAAGTAATTTTGTTTCTATCTTAGTTTCAAAGAAGCACAGACTTTACAAGGCAAAAGGAGCCTTTAGGAGTCATTTACACATCCTTCTCTTTCCACTGCCCCTCTCTTCCTGGGTCCAAGGCTTCAGGAGCACATACGTCTTTATTTTTTCATGGATCTCCCTCATTCTCCATCATATCTATTTACTCAGAAGGCTGATGTTTGAGTTAGAGATATGTCTAATTGTTTTTGCATCCTGTCTGCTCTTCAGAGGATCTAGATTCAATTCCCAGCAGACATGGTAGATGACAAAAATCCATAACTCCAGTTCCAGGAGATCTGATGCCCTCATCTGGCTTCTGCAATCACCAGATACATACATCGGGTACAGGTATACATCCAGCCAAAATAGTCACAGACATAAAAATGTAAAAAAGAAGAACATCACATCATTTGTCTCTATTTATCTACCAGTATGCCATCCACAACTCTTGAAGCTGAAGGGTCACTAAAGGGTTTCTCATTAGTACATCTAGGGACAGGTATCAAAGAACACTCATCTCTGACAGGTTGTATTGAATTCTCTAATCTTGTCCTCTCCTGCTGACTCAGAGAACATGCTCTCCAGAGAGAAGCAGTACCTGTGGGCTTTCGGCTCCTAAAGCAGGACACCTTTTGTTCATGTCTGTCACTCTGTATAAGGACCTCCTGTATCTTGAATGCAGAAATAAATTTCTATATCCTCAGGTACCATTCTACTGATTTTAACTAAGAATAGTATGTCAATGTTTTATCTGAGTTATTGGAAATCTCTCCATGTCTACTATGTATTGGGTAGACATAGCCATTCATCCAGAGAATAAAAGATTCTATGTGCTGGAATAGAAAAGCTGAGTTCAGCTTTGTACTTTCCCAGGATAATTTGCATCTCAGACTGATAGTCCCTGATCCTCCATTCACATTGGTGTACATGGAAGAGGGTGCTGTGTCCCAGGATCTTAATGGACAACAGCTTTAGACTTCCTGAATACAAGGGCATAGCCAGCAAGGTTATAGTCCATTTCTAATCAAAGCCAAGAGAAACTAATGCACCACGGCATACTGTTTAATGTTGATAAGTAACTAAATAGGGCATGGGAGCGTTAGCAGGCCTTCTGGTGTTGGTCACCTTGGTTTGCCTGTGGTATATATGCAAGATTAGAGTCTCACAACAGTGTAATGCAGCCATGACCATTCAGACTTTTACAGCCATTGAAGCAGGACAGTCTCCCCAAGCATGGTTGGCTACCATAAAAAGCCAAAATGTTACGCTCAGATTGCGAGGCTAAGCACTGCACTCAGGGTCAACCACCTTGGACCCAGAGAAGAGCATGTCTGATTGCATGTGGGTTGATGCCCCAGGTCCCGCCTCTGAGAAAAAGGTAATGGACGGGTCTGATGCTCTTTGGATGGATGACACCTAAATGAACATCAGTACAAAGTCCCAATTTATTTCTAATATCAGGGATCAGACCTCTACTCTTGCCTGATGCTTCCAAAACAAAAAGGGGGAACTGTAGAGAGCTGCAGAATGCTATGCCTTAAAGATGGAGCTGGTTTCCGCCTTCCACCTTCCCGATGGTGACTGCTCTCTGCCACAAACAACTCCACATTTGGCTAAGGCTGAGGATCTGGCTTGCTTCCATGTATGTGGACCTATCTGCATTGCCCACGTGGCATGCTGAGGTTGGCTACCCAGAGGCTATTTAAAGTGGGCTGGCTTTCCCCAGGGTCAGATGATTGTTCAAGGTTCCTGAATAAACTGCATTGAAAAAAAAAAAAAAAACTGCATGGTACTTGCATAGAAACAGAATGGTGAATCAACGGAACCGAACAGAGGACCCAGAAATAAACCCACACATATATGGACACCTGATCTTTGACAAAGACGCCAAAACCATTCAATGGAAAAAAAAGGTAGCATCTTCAACAAATGGTGCTGGTCCAACTGGATGTCTATATGTAAAAAAATGAAAATAGATCCATACTTATCACCCGGGCACAAAACTGAAGTCCAAGTGGATCAAAGACCTCAACATAAAACCAGACACATTAAATCGGCTAGAAAAATAAAGTTTGGAATACCCTAGAACTCATTGCTACAGGAGAAAACTTCCTGAACAGAACACCAACAGCACAGGCTCTAAGAGCAACAATCAATAAATGGGACCTCATGAAACTGAAAAGCTTCTGCAAAGCAAAGGTCACTGTCATCAAAACAAAGTGACTGCCTATAGATTGGGAAAGAATCTTCACCAACCCTTTATCTGATAGAGGACTCATATCCAGTATATATAAAGAACTAAAGAACCTGAAAAGCAGCAATCCAAGTAATCCAGTTAAAAAATGGGGAACAGAGCTAAACAGAGAATTCTCTGTAGAGGAATATCAAATGGCAGAGAAGCTCTTAAAGAAATGTTCAACCTCATTAGCCATTTGGGAAATGCAAATCAAAACAACCCTGTGATTTCACCTTACACCCATGAGAATGGCCAAGATCAAAAACTCAAGTGACAACACATGCTGGAGAGGTTGTGGAGAAAGAGGAACCCTTCTCCACTGCTGGTGGGAATGTAAAGTTGTACAACCACTCTGGAAATCAATCTGGTGCTTTCTCAGACAACTAGGAATAGCGCTTCCCCAAGATCCAGCCATACCACTACTGGGCATATATCCAAAAGAGGCTCAAGGACACAAAAAGGACATTTGCTCAACCATGTTTGTAGCAGCTTTATTTGTAATAGCCAGGATCTGGAAACTGTCCAGATGCCCCTCTACTGAAGAATGGATGCAGGAACTGTGGTAGATGTATACAATGGAGAATTACTCAGCAATGAAAAAGAAGGAAATCTTGAAATTTGCAGATAAATGGTGGTACCTGGAAAGGATCATCCTGAGTGAGTTGTCCCAGAAGCAAAAAGACACACGTATATACTCACTCATATAGACATACAACATAGGATAAACCCACTAAAATCTGTGCATCTAAAGAAACTAAGCAAGAGAGAGGACCCTAAGTAAAACGGTCAATCCTCATCCTGAAAGGCAAAGAGGATGGACATCAGAAGAAGAAGAAAACAGGAAACAACCTAGGAACCTTCTACAGAGGGCTTCTGAAAGCCAGAAGAAGTAAACAGGAAATAAATAGGAACCTACCACAGAGGGCCTCTGAAAGCCTCTTCCCTACAGACTATCAAAGCAGATGCAGAGCCTGATGGTCAACTGTTGGGCAGAATGAATGGAATTTTATGTAAGAAGTGGGAAATAGTAAGAGCTGGAGAGGACAGGGTCTCTAGAAGGAGAGCAACAAAACAAGTAAATTTGAACACAGGGAACTTCCCAAAGACTCATATTCCAACCAACAACTCTTCTTGGAGATAACCTAGAACCCGTGCACAGATGTAACCCATGAGAGTTCAGTGTCCAAGTGGGTTACATAGTAATGGGAAGAGGGACTGCCTTTGACATAATCTGATTGGCCTACTCTTTGATCACCTCCCCCTCTGGGGGAGCAGCCTTACCAGGCCACAGTAGAGGACAATGCAGCCACTTTTGAGAGAAGGGGCTAAAGCTAGGATACAAATTGAATAAACTGTAATAAATATAAAAAATACAAATTTAATTTAAAAAAGAGAAGAAGTTGGAAAGATCTCCCATGCTCATGGATTGTTAGGATTAATATAATGAAATTGGAAATCCTGCCAAAAACAATGTACAGATTCAATGCAACTCCCATCAAAATAGCAACACATTTCTTTACAGACCTTCAAAGAACAATTCCCAATATCATAGAGAAAAACAAAACAAAGAAATAAACAAATAAAAAAACAGAATTGTCAAAATGATCCTGTACTTCAGCAGATCATCTGGAGGTACCTCCAAACCTGATCTCAAACTGAACTACAGAGCAACAGTAACAAAAGGTATTGGCAAAGAAACAGAACTGTGGATCAATGGAACCGATTAAAAGACCCAGAAATAAATCTACACATCTACGGATACTTGATTTTTGAAAAAGAGCCCTAAACCACATAATGGGAAAAAGATAGCATCTTCAACAAATGGTGCAGGTCTAACTGGATGTCTATATGCAGAAAAATGCAAATAGATCCATATTAATCACCCTGCACAAAAGTAAATTTCAAGGGGATCAAAGACCTCAAAATAAAACCAGACACACTAAACCTGTTAAAAGAAAAAGTGGGAGAAAACCTTGAACTCATTGGCACAGGAGAGAACTTCCTGAACACCAACAGCACAGGCTCTAAGGTCAAAAATCAATAAATGGGACCTCATGAAAGTGAAAAGCTTTTATAAAGCAAAAGACACAGTAGTCAGAGCAAAACGACAGCCCACAGATTTGGAAAGGAACTTCACCAACCCTATATCTGACAGAGGGCTAATACCCTCAAGAAGTTTAACACCAACAAATCAAGTAATCCAATATGAAAATGGTGTACAGAAGTAAACAGAGAATACTCAATAGAGGAATATTGAAAGGCGAAAAAACACTTAAAAGAAATGAACAATGTGTTTAGTCATCAGGGAAATGCAAATCAAAAGGACTCTGAGATTTCACCTCACACCCATCAGAATGGCTAAGATCAAAGATTCAAGTGACCACACATACTGGAGAGGTTGTGGAGGAGGGGGAACCACATCTGGTGGAAATGTAAACTTGTACAACCATTCTGGAAATCAATCTGGTGCTTTCTCAGACAATTAGTAATAGTGTTTCCTCATGATCCAGCTATACCACACCTAGGCATATACCCAAAAGATGCTCATTACACAATAAGGACATTTGCTCAACCATGTTTGTGGCACTTTTATTTGTAATAACCACAAGCTTCAAACAACCCAGATGCCCCTCAGTTGAGGAATAAATACAGAAATTGTGGTACAACTACACAATGGAATATTGCTCAGCAATTAAAAAAAAAAGGAAATCATGAAATTTGCAAGTAAATGGTGGGAACTGGAAAAGATCATCCTGAGTGAGGTATCCCAGAAGCAAAAAGACACACAGGGTAAACATATACACACATAAGTGGATGTTAGTCATATAATATAAGATCAATATACCAAAATCTGTACACCTAAGGAAGCTAATCAGGAAGGAGGACTCTGGATAAGATGCTCAATCCCCATTCAGAAAGGCAAAGAGGATGGACATCAGAGGAGGGAGAAACAGGGAACAGGACAGGAGCCTACCACAGAGGGCCTGTGAAAGGCTCTACCCTGCAGGGCATTGAGGCAAATGCTGAGACACATAGCCAAACTTGGGGCAAAGTGCAGGGAATCTTGTGAAAGAAGTGGGAGACAGTAAGACCTGGAGAGGACAGGAGCTCCACCAGGACAGCAACAGATCCAAAAAGTCTGGCACAGGGGTCTGTTCTGAAACTCATACTCCAGCCAAGGACCACTCATGGAGATTTCCTGGAACCCCTGCACGAAGGTAGCCCATGGCAGTTCGGTGTTCAAGTGGCATCCATAGTAACAGGGACAGGGGCTGTCTCTGACAGGTACTGTTTGGCCTGAGGTGGGAAGCAGCCTTTTCAGGTCACAGAAGAAGACAATGGAACCACTCCTCATGAGACCTGATAGACTAGAATCAGAGGGAAGGGGAGGAGGACCTCCCTTATCAGTGGACTGGGAGAAAGACAGGGGTGGGGAAAAGAAAGGGTGGGATTGGGAAAGGAGGTCCACTGGCCTCTGCTTCCTGGGTGCTTGCATTAAAGGCTTTTGCCATCACTGCCTGCTTTCGTGGTAGATTCTTTTTTTTTTTTTTTTGTACATTTTTTTTATTAATTGCACTTTGTTCACTTTGTATCCTCCCATAAGCCCCTGCCTCCTCCACTCCAGATCCCACCCTCCCTCCCACTTCTTCATGAGTGCCCCTCCCTAAGTCGACTGATAGGGGAGGTCCTCCTCTCCTTCCTTCTGATCTTAGTCTATCAGATCTCATCAGGAGCAGCTGCGTAGTCATCTTCTGTAGCCTGGTAAGGCTGCTCCCCCTTCAAGGGGAGGTGATCAAAGAGCAGGCCAATCAGATTATGTCAGAGGCAGTCCCTCTTCCCATTACTATGTAAACCACTAAACTGCCTTGGGCTACATAAGTGCAAGGGTTCTAGGTTATCTCCATGGTTGGTTGGTGTATGTGTCTCTGGGAAGACCCCTGTGTTCAAATTTCTGGTTCTGTTGCTCTCCTTGTGGAGTTCCTGTTCTCTCCAGATCTTACTATTTCCCACTTCTTACATAAGATTCCATGCACACTGCCCAACAGTTGGCCATAAGTCTCAGCATCTGCTTTGATAGTCTGCAGGTCAGAGTTTTCCAGAGGCCCTCCTTGGGCAGGTTTCTAGCTTGTTTCCTGTTTTCTTCTTCTTATGTCCTTCCTCTTTGCCTTTTGGGATGGGGACTGAGCATTTTAGTCAGGGACCTCTCTGATGATAACTTTCTTTAGATGGAAACAGCCCAGATGCTGCTCAACTGAAGAATGGATGTAGAAATATTGGTACATCTACACAATGGTGGTGGATTCTTAAGAGTCCCTTGATGTTAGTTTCAAACTATTAGTTCTTTGAAAGCAGGAATCCTTTTGGAGCCCCTTAATGCACCATTTAGGGGTGATAAAGAGTCAAGTGTGAACAGATGTTGACTGATGACTCAGGATGAACTAGAAACAGAGAATGAGCCCTAAATCTGAGCTTCAGGAAACAAGGATGTTTTCACAAGTGAAAGGGGACTCAGCAATGAAAAGGATTGGAGATGCAGTCTCGCTAGAAATTCCCTGGAAAAATTCTCAGAGCAAGCGAGGTCTCCTCTAGCCCAGACCATGCAGTCCAGCTGAGAGGCAATTCAATACAGAGCAGACAGCAGTCACATGACTTCAACCTGACGAATTAGGGAATCCTGATTGGCTACAATCTCATTGGTTCAATTCTGTACACATTTCCAATCATGGTCAAGATGAGCATGCACAAGTCAAGGAGGCTGGCTGAGGGACAGTTGGTGCCCACCTTGTGATGTTGAAGGCAGCAAAGTCTTCACTTCAAGGACACCAGTGGCAGAGACACTGTGCACAGGCATGCATGACGCCAAGAGTTTGGGAAAGAAAGGAGTTCCTGATCTACTCAAACAACACCAGGTACAGCCTCGTTGGCTGCTCTCTTCTTTCATCACTATATTGCTTTCATGAGACCCACAATGGGCTCTTCATTTGTCAGAAACACTTTGGGTTGGGGATCAGGCCTTTGTCCCTTGTTACTACTGGCCCGATAATGGGGAGCCCCAAGTCTGGATTATGAACCTCCTAGGACTGTGGTGGCTGAGGCCCTCAGGCCACTGATGAGGGCTGTATGAGACATTGATCAATTGACAGATTTATCAAAGTTTCATCATGAGATATTTATTTCTGTATTCTTTTAGCAGAATTGTACCTATAGGATTTTCCATTGGCCTATCAGCTATCTACTGTCAGTGTCTTGGTCACTTTAGCAGTGTCAGCTATGGCTTGCATGTCCTGGACTGGGCCTTAAATCCAATCACAAAGTGGTAGCTTACTGCCATAATATTTGTGCTACTATCTTACCACTCTGATATGCAGGCAGGTTACTTTAGTCCCAATGTGTACAGCCGGGTGACATGAATGATTATCTTTCTCCTCCAGTAGAATGCAGAGTACAAAACAGTACCACTAATGTTAGTCAGTAGGGGTGAAGCTTCAAGTTAGGCACTGGCTCAACTTCTCCATGTTGGCTGACATTCAGAAGCATTGTCTTCAGCCAGAGGGCATAAATAACAATATTGTTGCAGAATAGCCAATAGTCTGGGAAATATATGTGAGTTTTGGGGTTTTTCTTGGGATCCTTTTGGGCAACTACCCAACAAAATATAACCCAGTCCAGACACTGAACAAGAGCTTTTTCCCTTGAGTTTCTTTTTCAGTGAATATTTGTTTCTCATTATTGATCCACTTTGGTATTTAGATATTCTCTGTTCCATTTTGTTAAGTTACACAAGTTTGGCAATTTGCCTGTATGGTTCAGTTCTTCCCAACATAGGTTTTTAAAAAAAACACTAATCATTTTTGCTGTGATTTCCACTATATCTAGCTATACATGTGTTCTGTGTCTTTGTCTATTTGATTACTTTTGAGATGACTTTGTCAGTTTGTTCTTCCTTTTTGGTATTCCAGCATTTTGTTTCTTTCCAATTTCCTTTGTTGTCCATATGCTTAGGTTCAGTTCTCATCTTCAGTAAGTTTTCTAGGTACTTCTGTTTTGGCTTTTATTTATTTACTTTTTCTTTATTACCATTTATTCACTTAGTATCCCAGCTGTAGCCCCTTCCCTATTTCCTTCCCAATCCCACCCTTCCTCCCATGACCCTCTCCAATTCCACTGATAGGGGAGGTCCTCCTCCCCTTCCCTCTTACCCTAGCCTATCAAGTCCCATCAGGACTGGCTGCATTTTCTTCCTCTGTGGCCTGGTAAGGCTACATGCCTCAGGGGCAGGTGGTTATCATGAGCCAGCCACTGACTTCATGTCAAAGACAGCCCATGTTTCTTTTACTAGATATCCCACATGGAGACTGAGTTGCCATGGACTTACATCTGTGATGAGGTTCTAGGTTAACTCTATGCATAGTCAGTGGTTGGAGTATCAGTCTCAGAAAAGAACCTTGGGCCCAGAATTTTGGGTTGTGTTGCTCTCCTTGTCCCCTCCAGGTCTTTCTAGCTCACTGTTCTTTCGTAAGATTCCCTGCACTCTGCCCAAACTTTGGCTATGAATCTCAGCATATGCTTCAAAACCCTGCTGGGTAGAGTCTTTCAGAGGCCCTCTGTGGTGGACTCCTTGCCTTTTCCTGTTTACTTCCTCTTAAGAATTCTATCTTTTTTGCTTTTCTGAGTGAGTATTGAATATCTTACCCATGGTCCTCTATGCTTAGGTTCTTTAGGATGTATATTCTATATTATATGTCTAATAACCACTTATGAGTGACTATATACCATGTGTGTCTTTCTGTTTCTGGGATACCTCACTCAGGATGATCTTTTCTTGTTCTCACCATTTGCATGCAAATTTCATGATTTCCTTCTTTTTAATTGCTGAGTAGTATTCCACTGTTTAAATGTATCACAGTTTCTGTTTCATTACTCAGTTGAGGGACATCGGGGTTATTTCCAGATTCTCATTATTAAAAATAAAGTTGCTGTGAACATAGTTGAACAAACATTGTTGTAAACTTGAGCATCTTTTTATATATGCCTAAGGGTGTTATAGCTATATCTTGAGGTAGCACTATTCCTGATTGTCTGAGAAAGGACCAGATTGCTTTCCAAAGTTGTTGTACAAGTTTACATTCCCACCAGCAATGGAGTAGTGTTCCCCTTCATCCACACCTCTCTAGCATTGTTGTTACTTGAGTTTTGGATCTTAGCCATTCTGATGGGTGTGAGGTGAACTCTCAGAGTTGTTTTGAATTCATTTAACTGAGGGCTATGGATGTTGAGCAGTTCTTCAAGTGTTTTATTGAAATTCCTCTGTTGAGAATTCCCTGTTTATCTCTGTACCTCATTTGTTAATTTGAGTACTTGATGTGTTCCTGTTTATCTTCTTGAGTACTTTATATGTTCTGGATATTAGCCCACTGTCAGATGGTGGGTTGGTGTAGAACCTTTCCCGGTCTATAGGCTGTCATTTTTTCCTGATGGCAGTCTCCTTTGCTTCACAGAAGCTTTTCAGTTTCGTGAGGTCCCATTTATTGATTGTTGATCTTAGAGCCTGTGTGTTGGTGTTCTGTTCTGGAAGTTGTCTCCTGTGCCAATAAGTTCAAGGCTCTTCCCATACTTATTCTTGTAACAGTTTTAGTGTGTCTAGTTTTATGTTGAAGTCTTTGATCCACTTGGACTTTACTTTTGTGCAGGGTGATAAATATAGGTCTGTATGCATTTTCTACATGAAGACATCCACTTAGACCAGCACCATTTTTTGAATAAGTATCTTTTTTCCAATATATGGTTTTGGGTTTTTTGTAAAAAATCAAGTATTTGGAGGTTTATATCTGAGTCTTCTAAACCATTCCATTGATTCTCCAACCTGTTTCCCTGTCAGTTCCATGAAGTTTTGTTACTGTTGTTCTGTAGTACAGCTTGAGTAAGGGTTGGAGTTACCTCCAGACCATCTGTAGGTGTACAGGATTGTTTTAGCAATTCTTCTCATACCTTGTTCGCTTTCTTTCTCCAGAGACTTGAAGTTTTTTTTTTTTTCAAACAGGTCATTCACTTGCGTGGATAGAGTCACATAGAGGTACTTTCTGTTATTTGTGGCTATTATGAAGGGTGTTGTTTCCCTAATTTCTTTCTCAGCCCTTTTGTCTTTCATATACTGGAGGGCTACTAATATTTTTTGTTGTTAATTTTGTAGCCAGACACTGTGCTGAAGGTGTTTATCAGCCTAAAGAGTTCTCTTGTTGAATATTTTGGGGTCGCTACTCTATACTGTCATACCATCTGGGAATAGTGATACTTTGACTTGTTCCTTTCTCATTTATGTACCCTTGATCTCCTTTAGTTGTCTTATTGCTGTAGCTATGACTTCAAGTACTATGTTGAAGAGATATGGAGATAGTGGTCAGCCTTGCCTTGTCCCTGATTTCAATGGGGTTTCTTTAAGTTTCTCTCTGTTTACTTTAGTTTGATGTTGTCTATATTGTCTTGTGTATATTCTCTTTACTAGGTTTGGGTATGTGCCTTGTCCCTAATCTCTCCAACATTTTAAACAATAATGGGTGATGGATTTTGTCAAATGCTTATTTCAGCATGTAAGGAAATGATCCTGTGGTTTTTCTCCTTCAGATTGTTTATATGGTGGATTAGATTGATGGATTTCCATATATCAAACCTCCACTGCATGCCTGCGATTAAGGCTACTTGGTCATCCTGGAATATCTTTTATGTGTTCTTGGATTCCTTTTGTGAGTGTTTTAATGAGTATTTATGCATCAATGATTGTAAGAGACATAGGTCTGAAAAATGTCTTTTTGGGGGATGTCCTGTGTGGTTTAGGTATCAAGGTAACTGTGGCTTCATAGAATGAGTTTGCTAAAGTTCCTTCTGTTTTTATTCTGTGGAATAGTTTGAAAAGTATTGGAGGTAGCTCTTCTTTGAAGGTCTGGTAGAACTGCACTCTGAAACCATCTGTCCCTGGGCTCTATTTTGAAGGGAGAGATTTGATGATTGCTTCTATTTCTTGGGGGATGTAGAGCTATTTAATCTATTTAACTGATCTTGTTTTAATATTGGTAAATGAAATCTATCAAGAAAATTGTCCATTCATCTAAATTTTCAAATTTTGTATCATAGAGATGTTTGTATTAAGACCTAATGATTGTTTGGATTTCCTCAGGTTCTATTGTTATATCCCCCTTTTTGTTTCTGATTTTGCTGATTTGGATAGTTTCTCTCCAAAAATTGTTTGCCTGGAATCCACTGGGAGACCCACATAATGGAGGTGTCAGTATTAAGAACGCTATCCCGAGGACTCCTCTTTCCCACAATGGGTGTTTGAGAGGTAGGGATCTGATGTCTGGCTAGTAATTTGAAGGGACCCAGGATCTGGGCTCTAAATGCACTCTCTTAAGGCACACTCACTCCCTCTCAGTCCTAATTGGGAAGCACAGGGATTTCACCTGCTCTCTGCTCTTAGATTTGGGTTAGCAGGGCCAAATGAAAGTGTAGAAAATGAGACATTGGTGTCTTCCTGACCTGGGGTTATTGGTGTCTGCATTCTCAGTCACTGAGCAAGGAGGCCTCTGCTTGTGCCAGGTAATGTTCAGGGTGTCAAATATTTGTCACTGTCACACCCCAGACATGTAAAAGGGAGACCTGGAGCCAAATTGCCCAGACTTACTGGTTGTCCCCTCCCTTCCAGCCCCCAAGTCAGTGTTCTGACTTCAGCTGCCCCTCCTCCACACACCAGTTTCGGGGGTTTAGGATCTCCTGCCCCTAGGGTGTGGCGGGAGCTGATCACAGCCATCTTGGACTCTTCTAGGTACTTCTTTGGGGGTTTTGCGTATTCTTATTTTTCTGTGCATTTGGAGGTAATTATAAGTTGTATATTATATCTCCGTTTCTTCACATAGAAATTGAAATATATAAACTTTCCACCTAGACATACTTTTATTTGTTTTTAACCTGTTTTTGTCAGCTGGTGTTGGCCTGTCAAGGGTCATGCAACTTAACAGCAAGGCAGGAGAGGAGGAGACAATGCAGCTGCAACCCAAAGGCCAGCATCTCTGAAGAGGAGACGCTTACAGATTATTAAAGAATACTCAGGACCCTTGGCAAAGGGAGCTTTGCTGAGGTCAAGCTGGCCTGTCACCTCCAAACAGAGGTTCAGGTAGCTGTAAATTTCCTCAAAAAAGGCAGCAAAGAGCATAACAATGAGACAGAAATTGACATCATTAAGGTGCTAGAGCACCCAAGCATCATTAAGCTGTTCCACATCATCAATACCAGAGAACACACCTATATGGTGATGGAACATGCTGCCCACGGAGACCTGGTGAGCCATATTGAGAAGATGGAATGTCTGCAGGAGAAGCAGGCCCAGCACATCTTCCAACAGGTGGTGTGTGCAGTTCACTATTGCCATAACAATGGCATTGCTCACAGGGACATCAAACTAGACAACATACTGCTGGATGGCAAAGGGAACATCAAACTGTGTGACTTTGGCCTGGCCATCAGAGTCACAGATGGACAGATTGTGTTGGGGTTCTGTGGCACTGTTGAATATTGTGCTCCAGAGCTATTCACTGACAGAGAATATGATGCAAAGGCAGTTGATATCTGGAGCATGGGAGTGGTTTTATATACAATTGTGACAGCACGGTTCCCATTCAATGCATACACGTATTCAGACATGAAGGAGGAGATGCTGAATCTTTTTTTTTTTTTTTTTTCGTCTTTAGGAAGTTTTTGTTTATCTTTAGGAATTACAAAATAGTGACGTTAAATTTTAAAACAAAGCCTCAGTTTCCAAATCGCACTGTATATATATTCCTCCTAGTGTGAGTCCCTTTCTTTTTTTTTTTTTTTTTTCAATGCAGTTTATTTAGGAACCTTGAACAATCATCTGACCCTGGGGAAAGCCAGCCCACTTTAAATCTTTAAATAGCCGCTGGGCAGCCAACCTCAGTATGCCACGTGGGCAATGCAGATAGGTCCACATCCATGGAAGCAAGCCAGATCCTCAGCCTTAGCCAAATGTGGAGTTGTTTGTGACAGAGAGCACTCACCATCGGGAAGGTGGAAGGCGGAAACCAGCTCCATCTTTCAGGAGCGGCATTACGCAGCTCTCTACAGTCCCCCCTTTTTTGTTTTGGACGCATCAGGCAAGAGTAGAGGTCTGATCTCTGATATTAGAAATAAATTGGGACTTTGTACTGATGTTCATTTAGGTGTCATCCACCCAAAGAGCATCAGACCCGTCCGATACCTTTTTCTCAGAGGCGGGACCTGGGGCATCAACCCGCATGCAATCAGACATGCTCTTCTCTGGGTCCAAGGCGGCTGACCCTGAGTGCAGTGCTTCGCCTCGCATCCTGAGCGTAATATTTTGGCTTTTTATGGTAGCCAACCATGCTTGGGGAGACTGTCCTGCTTCAATGGCTGTAAAGGCCTGAATGGTCATGGCTGCATTACGCTGTTGTGAGACTCTAATCTTGCATATATACCACAGGCAAACCAAGGTGACCAACACCAGAAGGCCTGCTAACACTCCCATGCCCGCCCATTCCTTCAGATGATTCATGGCTGCAGCAATCCATGATGATACTCCTGTGGCTAGTCCTGCGTCCACTCTGTTAGAATTTACCATGGCAATGGCCACTCTCACCTGGTCCATCGTAGTATCAAATTCTCCAGTCCAATTACCTAAAATATAGCTTGACAATTGTTTAGACAGATTTGCAGCACAGGGAAAGTTCTCATGTTGTATGCTAGTGACACAAAGTCCAACATACGTTCATTGACAGCCAAATTGAGTGATTTGCCATAGGGTATCAATTTGCTCCTGCACGAGGTCAAACCTCTGATTGAACACCATCAAACCTCCTTTTAGTTGAGCATTAATTCCTTTTTGTACATCTAAGGCATGAGCTACATTGGCTAAAAGGTTATTCAGGGTCTGAGCAGTCTGCCCCGTATGACTCATGGCTAATGCCGTGGTGGTAGCTCCAACAGCCGCCAATGAGATGGCAGTAACAATGGCAGCTGTAATTCCAAGATCCCTTTTCTGTCTGAAGAGAGTCATAGCGTGAGAGCATCAACGGGCACAGGCACCCAGTGAGGCATGTGAGTAACCAGCTAGTAAATTTACTAGCATTACAGCATTGGGCTTAAAAGCAAGTATCATTACCACAATTACTTGGCTCTATCTGGCTAATAATGAATAAAAATGGGGATGTAAACAAACAGGTATGGGCTTATAGGAAGTATTATGAGAAGCCTTAACCCCCTCATTGGAACATCCTGCATCAGTTCTAGAACTAGCAGTGGTAGTGTCCGAGGTCTGAGTAGGTTCAGCAGACCATTGCCCCCAGGGGCGAGACGTGCTCCATGTAAATTGCCTAACTGCATGTTTTCCTCCACTTTTGAAAGTCATTTAAGGTTCTTAAATTATTTTTTCCCTTTTTTTTTTTAATTTTTTTCATCAATTACACACTATTCATTCTGCATCCCCCCATAGGCCCCTCCCTCCCCTCCCAATCCCACCCTCCCTCCCCCGCATGCACGTCACTCCCCAAGTCCACCGATAGGGGAGGCCCTCCCCTCCCTTCTGATCCCAGTTCACCAGTTCACATCAAAAGCGGCTGCACTGTCCTCCACTATGGCCTGGTAAGGCTGCTCCCCACCAGAGGGAGGCGATCAAAGAGCAGGCCAACCAGACCATGCCAGAGGCAGTTCCTCTTCACATCACCATTTAGCCCAATTGGACTCTGAACTGCCCTGGGCTACATCTGTGCAGGGGCTCTGGGTTATCTCCATGAATAGTCCTTGGTTGGAGTACGAGTCTCTGGGAAGTTCCCTGTGCTCAAACCCTCCTGTTCTGTTGCTCTCCTTGTGGAGACCCCATCCTCTCCAGCTCCTACTCTCTCCCAATTCCTACACAAAATTCCATCCACTCTGCCCAACAGTTGCCCATCAGGCCCAGCCTCTGCCCTGATAGTCTGCAGGGCAGAGGCCCTCAGAAACCCTCTGTGGTAGGTTCCCAGGTTGTTTCCTGCTCTCCTCTTCTTCTGATGTCCATCCTCTTTGCCTTTCCGGATGGGGATTAGACATTTTAGTTAGGGTCCTCTCTCTTGCTTAGTTTCTTTATATGCACAGGTTTTAGTGGGTTTGTCCTATGTTGTATGTCTATATGAGTGAGTATATACCATGTGTGTCTTTTTGCTTCTGGGACAACTCACTCAGGATGATCTTTTCCAGATCCCACCATTTACCTACAAATTTCATGATTTCCTTATTTTTCATTGCTGAGTAATATTCCATTGTGTAGATGTACCACATTTTCTGCATCCATTCTTCGGATGAGGGGCATCTGGGTTGTTTCCAGCTTCTGGCTATTACAAATAAAGCTGCTACGAACATGGTTGAGCAAATTTCCTTTTTGTATGCTTGAGCCTCTTTTGGATATATGCCTAGGAGTGGTATGGCTGGATCTTGGGAAGCACTATTCCTAGTTGTCTGAGAAAACGCCAGATTGATTTCCAGAGTGGCTGTACCAGTTTACATTCCCACCAGCAGTGGAGAAGGGTTCCTCTTTCTCCACAACCTCTCCAGCATGTGTTGTCACTTGAGTTTTTGATCTTGGCCATTCTCATGGGTGTAAGGTGAAATCTCAGGGTTGTTTTGATTTGCATTTCCCTAATGGCTAGTGAGGCTGAGCATTTCTTTAAGTGCTTCTCTGCCATTCGGTATTCCTCTACAGAGAATTCTCTGTTTAGCTCTGTTCCCCATTTTTTAAGTGGGTTACTTGGTTTGCTGCTTTTCAGCTTCTTTAGTTCTTTATATATATTTGATATGAGTCCTTTGTCAGATAAAGGGTTGGTGAAGATTCTTTCCCAATCTGTAGGAGGTCGCTTTGTTTTGATGACAGTGTCCTTTGCTTTGCAGAAGCTTTTCAGTTTCATGAGGTCCCATTTATTGATTGTTGCTCTTAGAGCCTGTGCTGTTGGAGTTCTGTTCAGGAAGTTTTCCCCTGTACCAATGAGTTCTAGGGTATTCCCACTTTTTTTTCAAGCCGATTTAATGTGTCTGGTTTTATGTTGAGGTCTTTGATCCACTTGGACTTCAGTTTGTGCAGGGTGATAAGTATGGATCTATTTTCATTTTTCTACATGTAGACATCCAGTTGGACCAGCACCATTTGTTGAAGATGCTATCTTTTTCCATTGTATGATTTTGGCGTCTTTGTCAAATATCAGGTGTCCATAAGTGTGTGGGTTTATTTCTGGGTCCTCTGTTCGGTTCCATTGATCCACCATTCTGTTTCTATGCCAGTACCATGCAGTTTTAAAACTGTTGCTCTATAGTATAACTTGAGATCAGGGATGGAGATACCTCCAGAAGATCTTTTATTGTAGAGGATTGTTTTAGCAATTCTGGGTTTCTTGTTATTCCATATGAAGTTGAGAATTTTTCTTTACAAGTCTGTAAAGAATTGTGTTGGCAATTTGATGGGCATTGCATTGAATCTGTATATTGCTTTTGGTAAGATGGTCATTTTACTATGTTAATCCTACCAAGCCATGAGCATGGGAGATCTTTCCATCTTCTCATATCTTCTTCTAGTTCTTTCTTCAGAGATTTGAAATTTTTTTCATACAAGTCTTTGACTTCCTTGGTTAGGGTTACTCCGAGGTACCTTATGTCATTTGTGGCTATTGTGAAGGGTGTTGTTTCCCTAATTTCTTTCTCAGCCCTTTTGTCTTTTGTATACAGGAGGGCTACTGATTTTTTTGAGTTAATTTTGTATCCGGCCACTTTGCTGAAGGTGTTTATCAGCTGTAGGAGTTCCCTGGTAGATTTTTTGGGGTCACTCACGTATACTATCATATCATCTGCAAATAGTGATAATTTCACTTCTTCCTTTCCAATTTGTATCCCCTTGATCTCCTTCAACTGTCTTATTGCTCTAGCAAGGACTTCCAGCACTATGTTGAAGAGATTTGGAGAGAGTGGGCAGCCTTGTTTTGTCCCTGATTTTAGTGGGATTGCTTTAAGTTTCTCTCCGTTCAGTTTGATGTTGGCTATAGGTTTGCTGTATATTGCCTTTACTATGTTTAGATATGTGCCTTGTATCCCTGATCTCTCCAATACTTTAAACATGAATGGATGTTGGATTTTGTCAAAGGCTTTTTCAGCGTCTAGGGAGATTATCATGTGGTTTTTTTCTTTCAATTTTTTAATATGGTGGATCACATTGATGGATTTCCGTATATTGAACCATCCCTGCATACCTGGGATGAAGCCTACTTGTTCATGGTGGATGATATCTTTGATGTGTTCTTGGATTCGGTTTGCGAGTATTTTGTTGAGTATTTTTGCATCAATGTTCATAAGGGAGATTGGCCTGAAATTCTCTTTCTTTGTTGAGTCTTTGTGAGGTTTAGGTACCAAGGTGACTGTGGCTTCATAGAATGAGTTTGGTAATGCTCCTTCTGTTTCTATTTTGTGAAATAGTTTGAAGAGAGTTGGTGTTAGCTCTTCTTTGAATGTTTGGTAGAATTCTGCGCTGAAACCATCAGGTCCTGGGCTTTTTTTGGATGGGAGACTTTCGATGACTGCTTCTATTTCCTTGGGGGATATAGGACTATTTAATTGATTTACCTGGTCCTGATTTAGCTTTGGTAAGTGGAATCGGTCAAGAAAATTGTCCATTTCATTTAAATTTTCAAATTTTGTTCCGTATAGATTTTTGAAGTAAGTCCTAATGATTGCTTGGATTTCCTCAGTGTCTGTAGTTATGTCCCCCTTTTCATTTCTGATTTTGTTGATTTGGATGGTGTCTCTCTGCCTTTTAGTTAGCTTGGCTAAGGGTTTGTCTATCTTGTTGATTTTCTCAAAGAACCAGCTCTTGGTTTCATTAATTCTTTGAATTGTTTTATTTGTTTCTAATTGATTGATTTCAGCCCTGAGTTTGATTATTTCCAGCCGTCTGCTCCTTCTTGGTGTGTCTGCTTCTTCTTTTTCTAGGGTTTTTAAGTGAGCCATTAAGTTGCTTGAATGCGCTGTCTCAAATTTCTTCTTGAAGGCACTTAGTGCTATGAACTTTCCTCTTAGCACTGCTTTCATTGTGTCCCACAAGTTTGGGTATGTTGTGTCTTCATTTTCATTGAGTTCTAGGAAGATTTTAATTTCTTTCTTTATTTCTTCCCTGACCCAGCTGTCTTTTTAGTAGCAAGTTGTTCAGTTTCCATGTATGTGTAGGCTTTTTGCTATTTCTGTTGCTACTGAGGTCCAGCTTTATTCCATGGTGATCAGACAGGATACAAGGGATTATTTCAATCTTCCTGTATTTGTTGAGGCTTGCTTTGTGACCAACTATGTGGTCTATTTTGGAGAAGGTTCCATGAGGTGCTGAGAAGAAGGTAAATTCTTTTGTGTTTGGGTGTAGGGTTCTGTAAATGTCTGTTAGGTCCATTTGATTCATTTTCTCTGTTAGAGATATTGTTTCTTTGTTTAATTTCTGTTTTGTTGACCTGTCCTTTGTTGAGAGTGGGGTGTTGAAGTCTCCTACTATTAGTGTGTGGGGATCTATATGTGTTTTAAGTTTTATCAATGTTTCTTTCACAAATGTGGGTGCCCTTGTATTTGGGGCATAGATGTTCAGGATTGTGATGTTTTCTTGGTGGAATTTTCCCTTGATGAGTATGAAGTGTCCTTCCCCATCTCTTTTGATTAATTTTGGTTGAAAGACTATTTTATCAGATATTTGAATGGCTACTCCTGCTTGCTTCTTGGGTCCATTTGCTTGAAAAGCTGTCTTCCATCCCTTTACCCTCAGGAAGTGTCTATCTTTGTGTCATACGTGTGTTTCTTGTATACAACAGATTGCTGGGTTTTGTTTGCGCATCCATTCTGTTAGTCTGTGTCTTTTTATTGGAGAATTAAGTCCATTGATATTGAGAGAGAGTAATGACCAGTGGCTGTTAAATCCTTTCACTTTGATGTTGGCTGTGGTCATACGGTTGTGTGCTTGGTTGCTTTTTTGTTTTACTGAAGTGAGGTTATTTATTCCTTGTGTTTTCTTGAATGTAGCTAGCTTTCTTGGGTTTTATTTTCCCTTCCAGTGTCTTCTGTAGTGCTGGATTTGTTTGTAGGTATTGTTGAAATTTGTTTTTGTCATTGAATATCTTGTTTTCTCCGTCTATGAGGACTGAGAGTTTTGCAGGGTATAGTAGCCTGGGCTGACATCTGTGTTCTCTTAGGGTCTGCATGATATCTTTCCAGGCCCTTCTGGCTTTCATAGTCTCTGTTGAAAAGGGAGGTGTGATTCTAATGGGTTTGCCATTATATGTTACTTGGCCTTTTTCTCTTGCAGCTTTTAGTATTTTTTCTTTGTTCTGTATACTTACAGTTTTGATTATTATGTGGCGGGAGGATTTTCTTTTCTGGTCTACTTTATTGGGTGTTCTATAGGCCTCTTGTATTCTTATTGGCCTCTCCTTTAAGTTGGGGAAATTTTCTTCAATGATTTTGTTGAAAATATTTTCTGGGCCTTGGTGCAGGGAATCTTCTTTTTCCTCTATTCCTATTATTCTTAGGTTTTGTCTTTTTATGTTGTCCTGAATTTCTTGGACTGTCTGTGTCAGGAATTTTTAGATTTATCATTTTCTTTGACAGATACATCTATTTCTTCCATTGTATCTTCCACACCTGAGATTCTTTCTTCCATTTCTTGTAGCCTATTGATTATGCTAATCTCTGTGGTTCCTGCTTTCTTCCCTAAGTTCTTTCTCTCCACAATTTCTTCCATTTTGTTTTTTTAATTTTTCCAATTCTATCTTCAGGTCTTGGGCTATTTTGTTGGTTTCCTTCCCTGTCTGACTGTATTTTCATGTTTTTCCATCAATTCCTTCAGCTGTTTGTTTGAACAATCCACTGTTTCTTTTATTTCATTCAGTGATTTAAGCATTTCCTCTCTAAAGGCCATAGACTGTTTGGCTGCAGCTTCCTGTATTTCTTCACGGATGGCCATAATCTCCTTGTCTTTAATTTCCTCCATTTCTTTACGGATAGCCATGATCTGCTTTTTTTTATCTTCCTCTAATTCTTTTCGTATTTCATTTGTTGCCTCTGTTATCATCTGCTTGAGCATAGATGTTATGTCGTCTCCTTGAATTTCATTTATGCTGGGGTGTCTAGGGCTATTTGCCCCTGGATAACTGGGTTCTGGAGATGCCATAATGCTCTGGCTTCTGTTGGTTGAACTTTTACGCTGTCCTCTACCCATTGGGCTATCTTAGTTGTTTGAATTTAGTTTCTGGTTGTTCCTGGACTCTTGTAGTGGAGAGAATCCCTTTGGCAGGAAGATGTTTTTTCCTGAAGGAAGCCTTCCCAGCCTTTTGGGTATAGTCCCTGGATGTCCGCTGTTTTTCAGGAGTTGCTACAGCTCACCTCAGGCCTAGAGACCTGGGTGGTACCTGTGGTCCTGATTAGTCAAGAGGGCTCTCCTCTCACCGGGTGAAGTCCTGGGGTCAGCTGCCCTCCTCCTGGGTTTCTTGCTGTAAATTTATTGATCAGCTGCGGTAATCTGTGGCGGGTGAGTACTGCTGTGGTGTCTTGGGGCACTCAGTTCTGTCTGTTTGCAGTCTGCAGTCTGCTAGACTTTCCCTAGGTGGCCCCCGCAGCACGGTTTCTTCCTTCTCTGTGGGGTCCTCTCCGGACAGGGGTTCCCAGTCCCTGTTGTACTGGGGCGCACAGCTTGTCTGTACCTCTGAGCTGCGTGCAAAGCTCTCTGCGCGTGGCAGGAGCTTGGCTGTGCTGGCGGCAGAGACCTTCCTGGGAAAGACTGGGTGACCTGCGATCAGACCCGCAACCCTGCTTCCCCGTGGGGTCCCCCCGCGACTGGGACTCCCAGTCTCAGGTACCCTTGTGCCCACGGATCAGCCTGGGAAAGTTCTCCGTGTGGTCCTCTCCGGACAGAAGTACTGTGTACTGGGGCGCACAGCTTGACTGTAAAAGCTCTCTGCGCGCGGCAGGAGTTCGCCTGTGATGGCGGCAGAGAATTTCCAGGGAGAGACTGGGTGACCTGCGATCAGATCCGCAACCCTGCTTCCCCGTGGGGTTCCCCCGCGACTAGGACTCCCAGTCTCAGGTACCCTTGTACCCACGGATCAGCCTGGGAAAGTGGCTGGGACCCGCCCGCTTGCGGCTCCAGCCCGGAGACCCAAAGCCCGTGTTACCTGGGATTTCTTCCGGGTTCTGGCTGGGTAGCCGTGAGTGGACCCGACCGATTCCCACGCCGTGGGAGCATCCCCTCACCTGGGAAACACAATCGATGTAGTTTCAGGGCCCGGAGTTCAGTCTCCTTGCCTCTGCCCGGAAAGTGCTGCCCTGCTGCTCAGATGCGCTGTTTTCCCGGCGCCGCCATCTTGGCTCCGAGATGCTGAATCTTATGATCTTCATTCGTGCCACACTTTCAGAAAACATAGCTAAACTTATTGTGCAGTTGTACACTATGGAGCCTGGGCAGTGGCCAAAGATAGGTGACATTAAGCAGCAACAGTGTCTCAAGGACAGGGGAGAATTTTGGAAACTCCCATCATCCTCAGCAACACACTGTAACAACCCAAGTCCCAGCATTGTGGTGGCAATGTGGGGCATGGGCTACCATCCCAAAGATATTTGTGACTGTATTCCTGAGAAAAAATTCAATAACATCATGGCCACGTATCTAATCCTAAAACATGAGTTACTGAAGAACCACACTGACCATCCTGTTAAGTCCGTGCAGGGTGGTATTGCCATGTCCCCAGCACGTGCTCTCATCTCTCTTCTTCCTCTGAGGACAATGAGTGAGCCTGCACATTCCACATTGACCTCGCTGGCTAAAAACTAGGTTCACAATGAGAATGGGTCAAGGAAAAAGGGAAGCAGGAAGCTGAGCATGCCTACCACCCTGTGCTGGCAGCAGAATGGGGTCAACCTACCAATACTTGTTCCCAGGTGTGTTGCTATGGTTACTTATCTGGTGAGCAGAAGTTGGGAAACTCACATCATGTACAAAGGGATCTCTTCAAGATGCTCATTCCAACAGGGCATATCTCAGCACAGACTTTTTGCCAGGGGACCCTCCATAAATTAAACATCCCCTCAAATAGTTCTTACACTCTGAGTACACCACCTGAATGGAAGCCCAGGGAGGCACTTCACAGTGTTAACAGCACTGCCACCAATGGAACCCAGAGAACTTCCCTTCAGGCAACATCCAAGGACAACTTTAAATGTGTCCCACAGAAAAAAGATGGAAGTACACACTTTCCCAGAAATCTATTCCAAGGCTGGAAGAGGGTTAAGGAGTGAATTTGGAACTGTGTGTAGACATTATGCTGCCTCCTGCCAGTCTCAAGAAGAAGCAATATTCCTAAGAAGGAAGTAACAGCACTTGAAGTTGAGGCAACATAGTTACATACAGTCAGTTACATAGGGGACCCAAGATGGACTTCTGTGCTTCTTAATGTCTATATATTCCAATGTCCCTTGCAACCAACACACAGTACTTATAGGTATGCAAATTAGGAAATCTGATTTCCAAAGAAGCCATCTCACAGCACCATCACCTCAGCGAAAACTGACATAATTACCTGAAGATGGACAGCAGAGAATGACAAGCAGAGGTGGCAAAGACAGCAGAAATGAGATGGATAAAGGAGGTAAAATTCAGAGGAAATGAAAGTTTCCGTGGAGGGGCAGGAAACAAAGTACAGATGAGGGAGGGAAGGAGCCACTGAAGAAAGAATGGCACAATGTGATGAGACCATCCAAGGGTAAGTGTATGTTTCTAAGCCCCTAAGAGTTTCCCTTCCAGTTGACTTTATCTCTTTGAGTGATAAGCCTCTATGCAGGTTGAGACAAGGGATGGGCTTTTCCTTTTGTGTGAAACAGCAGAAGCAGGATCCCTGCAGGAACTCCAGGTGTTGTGTGTGCCCACTTAACCCAGCCTAGAGGAGTCAAGCACAGGAGGAGGTAAGCCACCTACCATGGATTTCTCCACAGGAAACATGGGTAACAAGGGATATGTCCCATGACTGGCTTCTATAGCATCATGACTAGAGTGTGGCCTTGTGTCAAACCATGCCCAAAGCTGCCCAAGAATGAGAACCCCCTTTAGGCCAATTTTTATGGAAATACCTCAGCTATACTCATACATTCATCTTCCTCTTCAGGGTCTGGTTGAAGGGAGATGTTTCCCCTCACTGGGTAGAGATGAATCACCTCCTTCTTCCACCTCCTCTCCCTAATATTGTGTTTCCTGCTTATCCTATATCCCTGTGTCCCTCCCAACAAAGGAGACATAGTCTCACTGCTGGTGGTGAAGGGACATTTATTGTGGGGAGTCTTATCATAACCATATCTATCTCTTAATAGGAATGTGCCAGGAAGCTGGAAGGAAATGGGCATCACTTTGGATGAAATGAAGGAATGTTGCTCTGCATTGGAAGGTGGGTATTTCTTGCCATTCCTAGAACATGTCAGATACATGTCTTAGTCTGCAGACTTGGAACTACATTTTATTCCTGTCCCACTTTACTGGTCATGTCTAGACAGTGCCTTGATAATCACAGAGTAGGAGCATTTAGCCAAGCTATCTACTTGGGTATCCTGCTGTGAGAGTTATCTTTGCTGTTGTCATGGACAAATACTAGGCAGATTCATACTCTCTGCAGGGAAGAATGTCCACTCGGGAGGGGTTGAGTACCAGACCTTGTCTGTGGACCTCACATGGCTGAAGCATCACTGAGAAAACTAACTTTACCTCCATTGTATGAGAGATGTTTCTGTGAACTGGTCCAACCGTACACTGGTCTGCAGGTAGGGACATAAGGATGCTGAAGCCTCCTTCACTTGCAAGGAAAGTGGTCATTGAGCTCATGATGCAGATGAACAAAGGGGTAGTGACAGACAGCTGATGTGTGGATTCAGAGGCATCTTGTGGCCAGCTGCACACCTCTCCCCTCTGAACCACCATCCCCAAACTACTATAGAAGAACAGTTTCTGCCAAAGATGGTGAACATATTAAACCTGTTTGGGATGACAACTATTTCCACAATCCAGCTGTTTAGACTGTAATGGGCTGAAGAACCATGAACTCAAGGATGCACACTACCTGCAAGGAAAACCAGCCTAGAGCCAGTGAGCTTCTTACTCATGTGGCCATAGCTGCAATACATCAGTGGTGGACTCCTAAGGCAAATTTCAGTCCTTATGAACCTCAATGAAGCCATGACCTGTTAAAGGGCCAGAGGTGTGCTGTGGCTACATCAGTGAGTCCCTGAACACACAGTCAAAGGGAATCAATGGCTCCAGACCCAGGTAATGGTCACTATGATGGTGAATCTCAGTAAAAACAGAGGTGCAGCCCAAGATGTAACTTGGTTCTGATGGATTTTTTGTGTTTTTCTTCTACTCAGTGAGAGGTCTTGCTCTTTATAGCCTTTTACCTGTTGTCATAGAAGTCTGCTGAGGACCAGCCCTACACACAGCATATCTATCCTTCACTGCCTGCCTGGTGGTGGAAGCAAAAGCAGAGCTGTTATAGCAGATACTTGTAGCAGGAACATCACACGTCATTTCAAAGCTGTCCACAGGCATTCTCCTCACAGAGAACAAAGCTGAGTCCATGAGATTACCTGTACCTTTCTTCACAGTGAGCCTTTTGACCAAGGCACAGTGTCCAGTGTGGCCTGGTCCCTTGGAGTCTCAGAAGTCACCTCCAGATCTTTTGTTGGTCACACTTCCTCTCCTAATATCTGTAGGTTCTTTTGGAGATGTCTTGTTGTGGAAACTTATTTTCACCATGAATGTGAATCCTGTCTCATGTAGACAAGTGTAAGTGAGTTCAAGTTCAAACCTTGCGATGCCATGCTAAAACATGTTGATGGGTAACTTTTCCTCCTTTCCTCCCGGGCTCCAACTCCTGTAAAGTGTCTAGGCATCAATGAAGAAATCATTTCTTGCAGTCAGAGGTCCCTGAAGAAAACCTAACTATGTCATCCTGGTAAAAGTCACAGGGTAAGAAAATTGGCCTCATCCTTCCTCATGAGACCTTTAATTCCACCAAAAACAAACCTGTTATTATCTACCAAGGTTATAGCTCTTGTGCTTGGGTAATGTGGAACTCTCGGCCAAATTCTTCACTGATACATTACATTCCTTTTCTTGTAGGCCCCTGGCCACATCCTGCAGCATATTCCCTGTTAATTCTTGGCCTGAAGACCTGCACACTCAGCACTACTACCAGTGATAAAGAGGAACAACTCAGAACTTCCTGCTCTACCAGGAGACTAGCATGTCCTAGCCTGTGCTCTAGAGGAGGGCAGATGCTCCACACAGCATCAGGAGGACAATGTAATGGATTCTATTCCATCATCCAAGACCATCCTCACTTATCAACAAGATCTGAGGATAACAGGAGGACCCCTTGGGAAAGCCTCCAAGTAGATGTGTTAATGTCGAATCCCCACCCAATTTTAATATGATTTGGTTCCAGCAGTTCACAAAGGTCACTTATGTCTATCTATCCTCACAAATGATCCCAGAAACCTGCCTGAGCAGGTGAAGAAAGTGTCTCAGCAGAGCCTTGGCAAGTGAATTTTATCTTGCATTATTTTGGACACTAGAATGGATCTCTTGAGAAGGACCTTGTCCATAATCTTTTGTCCCAGGCCACCACTAACATGAAGATGGTGAACTGGAAGTCATCTAGTTGGACCAGCTCACACTGAAGGATTCTACTTAAATTCTGAGGTATTTAAACTTATTTACATAAATTGGCATTTAGAACGTTTGACACTTGACTGATAGAAATCAAAAGCCATATACAACAGTTTCTCCTCTTTATGTGAGAGAACTTTTCACGTCATCTATAGACTCAGACAAAACCACTCTGATGACCAAATATCAAATGTAACAATCGATGCAGCCTAAACCTAGAAGAGATGGCATGGGACAGAAGAGAGTCATCAAGACACTGCACTTCTTCTTCCAGCACTCCACACAAAGCCACAGAGATACAGAAAGTCCTAGAGGGAAGGAACTGATTTGGGACACATAGAACCTACCACAAAACCCAGAACCAGACCCACCTAAATCACACCAAGTAATTTTGTCAAAGGCACCCAGAGAAATTAAGTCAGAGAAAATGGTTTGTCCACAAATGGAAGCCTGTGAGTTGTGGCAGAGCAAACAACTGGAAATTTACTGATAAATGAACACCACCAATGTTATGGCTGACTGTCCCCAAAGCCAGGCTGCATAATATTCCTGTCAATGTGACAGAAGAAACCTACATAATGATGACATCTCAAGGGGAACAACTACTAGCAAGTTAGCACAGAGAAGATGGACTGTGGATATGGGAGTTCTGAGGCCAACAAATGAGATAAACAGAAGTTGGACTCTGGCTTAAGCAGATACTTCTTTAGGGCATCTAGGGAGAGCCTGACTCTGCCAAATCCTGGAGCCACAAATCCCTGTTCTGATCCAAGGTAGTGATGCACTGCTTAGCAACACCAAGGGAATGTCCTGGCAGATGGGCAGAGCTGCTGTCTACCACTCCTGTCCTCTCCAGGACATGCCCTTACCCCTTCCCAAGACTACTACATGAGGATGTGGGATAGGAACAGAAGGGTCACTACCCAAGGCTTTTGGTCACTTCCAGCTCTGACTGTTTGCTTTGCTTTTGACTCCCAAATTCCTACACAGTAGAAGGATGAGAGTGAGCATGAGAAAGACATGGTACGTGCTGTAGCTTGTGAATTTCCATGCTGCTGCTCCTGTAAACCAGGAAGCCTAGAGCTGCACAGGCCTCAACCCTTCTCCATACACACTGCTAGTTATCAAACCATGGAAGAGACACCAACCTCCTGCTGCCCCACAAAAGCTGCAAGGCAGCAGGCTGAGCTAGACACTTCACAGCCCCAACATGGCTATGTGTCAGGCCAGGATGAAGACTTACAGCATATACCATGTAATCCTGTAGAGATTAGGCCATGACTGAGACTTTTATCCACTCATACGCCCACATGTTCCAAAACTCCACACACAAAAGTCCACATGCTTCTCTCCTCACCCTAATTCAACATGAACCAGTGAGTCAAGATTTGATACAAGTCTTCCTGCTGCTCTCTCAAACACAATTGGCAGCAGAAGGCCCTACTTGAAGTCCCCTCCCTTGACCACCTGCTCAAATGCAGGTGCACATGCTCATGTTAGAACTGGCTGAACAAGTTCCCACAAAGCCCCATTTACCTTCCTCTATGTCAGGCTTTGCTGTTCACCAACCATGCATCTCTACATATACTGAGCACCATCTGTTTTTAGAACAACCTGGCAACTCCATATACTGAACCTCTACTCAGGCCCTACTGGACATGAAGGCCACTTTATTCTCACCGAAACCACACTGCTAAGCTAAGTGCCATACTAGACAATCCCCTGCCACGACCTTGCAGTTCATGTTGCGTGGAAGCAGAGCAAGTGTAGTGAAGTGTCTGATGCCAAGCAGTGTCTATGGATATGAGTTGAGCTAGAGGATAGAAGAAAGAGAAAATTTTCAGTGGAGGACAGTGCAGCCGCTTTTGATGTGAACTGGTGGACTGGGATCAGAAGGGAGGGGAGGGCCTCCCCTATCGGTGGACTTGGGGAGTGGCGTGCATGCGTGGGGGGAGGGTGGGATTGGGAGGAGGGGAGGAGCCTATGGGGATGCAGAATGAATAGTGTGTAATTGATGAAAAAAAAATTTTAAAAAAAAAGGAAAAAAATAATTTAAGAACCTTAAATGACTTTCAAAAGTGGAGGAAAACATGCAGTTAGGCAATTTACATGGAGCACATCTCGCCCCTGGGGGCAATGGTCTGCTGAACCTACTCAGACCTCGGACACCACCACTGCTAGTTCTAGAACTGATGCAGGATGTTCCAAAGAGGGGGTTAAGGCTTCTCATAATACTTCCTATAAGCCCATACCTGTTTGTTTACATCCCCCATTTTTATTCATTATTAGCCAGATAGAGCCAAGTAATTGTGGTAATGATACTTGCTTTTTCGCCCAATGCTGTAATGCTAGTAAATTTACTAGCTGGTTACTCACATGCCTCACTGGGTGCCTGTGCCCGTTGATGCCCTCACACTATGACTCTCTTCAGACAGAAAAGGGATCTTGGAATTACAGCTGCCATTGTTACTGCCATCTCATTGGCGGCTGTTGGAGCTACCACCACGGCATTAGCCATGAGTCATACGGGGCAGACTGCTCAGACCCTGAATAACCTTTTAGCCAATGTAGCTCATGCCTTAGATGTACAAAAAGGAATTAATGCTCAACTAAAAGGAGGTTTGATGGTGTTCAATCAGAGGTTTGACCTCGTGCAGGAGCAAATTGATACCAACGTATGTTGGACTTTGTGTCACTAGCATACAACATGAGAACTTTCCCTGTGCTGCAAATCTGTCTAAACAATTGTCAAGCTATATTTTAGGTAATTGGACTGGAGAATTTGATACTACGATGGACCAGCTGAGAGTGGCCATTGCCATGGTAAATTCTACCAGAGTGGACGCAGGACTAGCCACAGGAGTATCATCATGGATTGCTGCAGCCATGAATCATCTGAAGGAATGGGTGGGCATGGGAGTGTTAGCAGGCCTTCTGGTGTTGGTCACCTTGGTTTGCCTGTGGTATATATGCAAGATTAGAGTCTCACAACAGCGTAATGCAGCCATGACCATTCAGGCCTTTACAGCCATTGAAGCAGGACAGTCTCCCCAAGCATGGTTGGCTACCATAAAAAGCCAAAATATTACGCTCAGGATGCGAGGCGAAGCACTGCACTCAGGGTCAGCCGCCTTGGACCCAGAGAAGAGCATGTCTGATTGCATGCGGGTTGATGCCCCAGGTCCCGCCTCTGAGAAAAAGGTATCGGACGGGTCTGATGCTCTTTGGGTGGATGACACCTAAATGAACATCAGTACAAAGTCCCAATTTATTTCTAATATCAGAGATCAGACCTCTACTCTTGCCTGATGCGTCCAAAACAAAAAGGGGGGACTGTAGAGAGCTGCGTAATGCCGCTTCTGAAAGATGGAGCTGGTTTCCGCCTTCTACCTTCCCGATGGTGAGTGCTCTCTGTCACAAACAACTCCACATTTGGCTAAGGCTGAGGATCTGGCTTGCTTCCATGGATGTGGACCTATCTGCATTGCCCACGTGGCATACTGAGGTTGGCTGCTCAGAGGCTATTTAAAGTGGGCTGGCTTTCCCCAGGGTCAGATGATTGTTCAAGGTTCCTAAATAAACTGCATTGAAAAAAAAAAAAAAAGAAGAAAGAGAAAATTTTCAGGTTAAAATGGCCTGAGAAACACCCATTGTCAGTGTCAGTGCATGTGTGGATGTGGCAGCCAGGATAGGGATGTAAAGCAGACCAATTACTACTCCTTTATATTGGTGGTATCAAGGGTGTGTCCATCCTGATATCAGAAATTTACAAGGGGCAAAAGCCATGGATATCATATATTCAGCATATTCTAAAAACTACTGTGTATTTTTTGTGGACATGGAGGAGGTGGGCCATGTAACAGAGCCTTACAGCAAGTACAACATGTGAGTTGAAGAATGGCTGGTGCATAATATGTGTGTGGATTTATGTGTCCCACAGGGCCAGGTCCCTAGCAGTGGAGGTAGCAGCAGTAACACAGGGAGGAGGAACATTCTTGGCCTGATATTTAGAAATGTAAGTTTATATGTTGTGGATGGTGTGTTGGGAAGATGTTTTACAGGGCCTGATGACTTCCATTTTATCTGCAGCATCAAGGGGTCTAAATGGGCATGATGAAGAGCAGTGTACATTGTGTGGCTGTGTGGTGGGAGGCTGTTGGTTTGATGTATGCTATGATGAATGTGATATCTACCACATTATGTGGACTGGAGAGGGGATGGCCACTTGCATCTGATGATAATACTGTATTGCCTGGGACAGTGGGGTGGGGTGAGCAACATAGCCTGATCCCTACAAACTTCCATGTGATAGGCATAACCCTCACCCCTGATAATGCCTTCCATACATTGTTAATCTAAAGCTAGGAAGATCACCCCTTCGCCACACAATAGAACTCTCTGGAGATCATGCCTGGAACAACACCTATTCAACACCTCTTCTGCTCTCCCACCACCAAGGAAAGGTACCAGACTTTGCTAGACAGCCCTCTAAGTACAACATGAACTGATATATGGTGAAAGGCATCAGACACTTTTGGACACTCTACTTCTTGTCAATGACATACATTTTCTGCTTGGTTCAAACACTCCTGGAATCCTCCTGCTCTGACTACAACACTAGGTGTAATGCAGTGCTGAACACCACACACATATCACTTCACTTCCATTGGCAGCTCTTGGGGCCTGCTGGAAAACATACATACAATTGTGCACATGTGCATGGGAACACAGGCACACACATGTACTCACAAACTTACACAAACACACACCTCAAATTCATATCTAAGTGTTGTACCAAGCTTGTCTTCCCTTCAAACCACACATGGACTCCTAGGTATCAGGCCTTACTGTACAAACCCTCACACATTCCTCATATTTACCCCAAGCTATTGGATCCCGAATATCCCCCACCTAACCCCACATCAACTACTATTTAGCAGGCTATGCAAGATACTCTCTTCCAACTGAACCCAAAATACATGCCTAGTTATTGGGCCCCGCTTGACTCTCACACTACTGAAGATGCACATGCACTGCTGGTTGCAAGCCGCAGCACAGTGTTCTTCTCTGTGAGTATCAGGGCCTGCTGGATATGGCATCATATCAACAAATATAAACCTGAGGATGTCAGACATACTGGGCATTCCGACACTCTACAACCATTTCTACAGTGCCAGCTGGAGGCTCTGAGGCAAACATGCCACCCTGCAGCTTCCTCACTTACACAGCTAAGTCTCAGGCTCTGGTGACACCCCCCATGCCTGACACTCTCTGAAGTCTCAGGCACTCCTCGACATCACAACCCCTCTTACCAGACCTTGAAGGACACCAATTCATCCATAAGCTGATATAAACCTAGCAGGTATTGGGTGCAGCTGGACACCCTCTTCTTCCCTGTTCCTCTCTGACATACAGTGTTATTCAACAAAGCCTTTGAATGCACTGACACACCTCCTGATCTAGGTATGTGGTTCTGTTTAATCTCCAACCCCTCATAAATCACTAGCTATCAGACCATGCTGGGAGCTTCTCCTCCTGCCATGCATCTCAAAATTTTAAGAGCATTGCTGGATGCCCTTGTGCTGATGACACACCTACACTACTCAACACCAGGTCCTGCTGGAATTCTCTCCTAATGCCACCTAATGTGCTGTGTATCAGGACCCAGTGCCATTTACCAGGCTACACTGGACACTATGTCATTCCTAAACTGCAGTGACATGTAAATGCTGTGTATCAGGTTCACTTGAACACCACTCTACCAGCCCATACAACATGCTAGGTGTTGTACAAGCTTGACAACCACTTGCCCCAATATATACTACTGGCCAAAAACACTGCAATATTTAAGGCTCTGCTAGATACCCCTGTCTCTGACACATGCAAGCTCCTAGGCATCAGACCCTCACTGCCACTCTGTGCACATTGCACTCATGCACACAATACTAGGCTTCAAGCCTTAACACCCACCATTCTTCTGCCATAGAAAGTAGCAGGGGGTGTTAATGTGGCTGAAAATTAAAATTTCTTCCAGACAGCAATACAGGTATAGGAAGAGAAGCTTGTTATATAAGGCCTGTTGTCAGGAATTGTGTACAATTTAGAACTGGGAGTCCTGAAGGAGCTGATACATAGTAGTGCATAAGGGCTCAGGCATTTTTCCAGCAAGTCCTGAAACCAAACAGTGCATTTCAGGCTATGGTGGCAGGGGAAGGTGTGTCCAGGGGACATCATGACTGGCAGTGCAGGGGACAGTTGGCAGCATGGTGGGGTTAACTAGTAAGGCCTCTAGGGGGCGCAGCTCCTCACACTGAGATGACTGTGGGGGAGCAGCTGGGAAATGCCCTGGAGTGTCATGAACACAGCAGGTTATGATGGGTGGCAGCAGTCAGTAGCTGCCTAGGTCAAGAAGACCCAACACACATCAAGTTTCTGTAGGGTACCAGAGTTGTGTCCAGCAGTGCCTGATATATAGCGCTTCATGTGAAGCAGTGGTGTCAATGTTTTAAAGAGCTCTGTGTTTATGTGTGTGTGCACTTGTGTATGTCTATGTATGTGTGTGTGTACGTATGTATGTAGTGAATGCTTAGAGAGTGTGCTTCACTCTTGTTACCTAGCAATAAATGTGAGGATGAGATGGGGTGCACTTGGATAGAAATGTAGTTTGAATGCAGCAGTCAATGTGGGGTTTTTGGTTAAGGTGCCTTTATGGTCTGACATCAGCAGTAAATCTAGGTTTCAAACGCAGGGGAAGGGAATGCAGCAAGTCTTGATATAGAGCAGAGTGTTGCTAAAATATGGGCCACAAGGCATGATACCATGAGGTTCATGAGTGCTGTCTGCTCCCTTGAAAAGCCCCACATAGAACTCTAGTTTTGTCCCAGCTCTATGCAGCCCCTCCTCTGCATTGCCACATACACTAATAAGTCCCTGCTGTACAGCACCCTGCTACCCACCACACAGTGAACAGTCCAAGTGCACAACACCCATCCCTGGCACCAATGTGCACACACTGCTGGGAATCAGGCCCTGCTGGACACAGGGCCTAAACATCACTGCAGCTCTGTTTATATTAAGACTCTGGTGTATCTCCCATTCAGTGCTGGCTGAAAGAGAGGGGGACACTACTAGTTGGAACACCAGGCCCCTTCCAAGATTTCTTGATGACAGTTCCTGCTAGTGCCTCCTCCCCTGCAGCCACAGCCCCACAATCACATATACAGTGAGGTGTCAGGTGCCGCACCACACAGCCAAAGACTCAGCACACAGGTATCAGGTACTGTTAGGTTCCCAGCTCGTTTTCAGCCAAAGTTTCAAGTAAGTTCCTCCTAATTATAACCCTAAAACCAATGCCCCACATACACAGCCAAGTGTCAGGTCCTTCCCCTACCTACAGTCAAACACACACACACACACACACATACCGTCAGGGCCTGCTAATTATAACACCCTAGTCAAAGCCCCTCATTCAATGCTGTGGTTCAGCTCCTGCTAAGTAACCTTCTCCACAGACAGCCCCACATAATACATATGTGCCTAGGTGCCATATCCTGCTAGTCATTCCCTCTCCCATAGCCAATCCACCACACACATATATACATAAGCATAAGTGCTCCTGCACACTTCCTAACACTATCTAGCAGTTGCCATGACCACCAGATAGTAATTTCTTAGAACCAAAGCCTAACACACATATCGCAGAATCAGGTTGTGCTAGGTAATCCTTAACCCATCAACAAAGCCTCACATACACAGACACAGATGACTAACAGTTATTGTCCTAATTTTTTCTCACAGCCAAAGCTCCAAACATGGCTAGGTGTTAGATCCATCTATGTGGCCCCTATTTAGCCACAGCTACCCCAAACTCACATATACATGCACACATATAAAGTGACAAGCATGCATGCTCACACACAAACACAAAGTGACAAGCATGCAAGCTCATGCACAGAAGTGGGTGGCATGTCTAGCTAGGTATTGAATTGGAAATTTCTGCTTTCTTTTAAGACTGAATTTTGTCATGTGATGTTTTGCCACAAGCTGGGTATGTGATGTTTTGCCCAGATTGGATTGTTAGAGGGCATGTGATGATTTCTGTGACCCCTCAGGAGAGAAGGCTCTGATTTTAGCCAGCTGAGAACCTCTGTGGGTGGACTTTAAGGAAAGGACATATATAGAAGCCAACGCAGATTGAAACAAAGTTTTTTTTAATCAACATTGCTGTGCAGATCTTTGTGCTTCCACACTTGACTTCACAGAGAGAAATGTTACAGTGGTGTCTTACTCTGTATTGGCTCTATATATGTCCTTTCCTCAAAGTTCCCCCATGGATGTTCTCAGCTGATAAAAATTATGCTTTTTGCATGTGAGGGGTTACAGCAAAACATCACATGCCCTCTCACAAGCCAACCATGGCAAACCATCACATGCCCAGCTTGCAGCAAAACATCACATGACAAAATTCAGTCCTCAAAGAAAGAAGAAATGCCTACTTCAAGGTATCCCTCCTCTTAGAGCTGAAGCCCAATACACAGGGCTGGGTCTCAGGGCCTGCTAGGTACTACCTCTTCCATTGCCAATCCTTCCCCCACTCATACAGACACAAACATGACTAGGTTATATGTACTATGTTTCTGCTCCATTAATGCCAAAGCCCAACCCCACCCCAAATAACAGGAACTGAAAGGAAGAGCCCCCCTACACTCAATGGCCCCAATTATGCCCATGTGTCAGATAATACTTGTTAACACCTCCCCTATAGCAAA
Organism: Meriones psammophilus; assembly: GCA_036365155.1. Taxonomy (NCBI): domain Eukaryota; kingdom Metazoa; phylum Chordata; class Mammalia; order Rodentia; family Muridae; genus Meriones; species Meriones psammophilus. The sequence continues at coordinate 35,435 of JAEOAE010004015.1, forward strand.
GCTCTATATACATATATGTGGCTAGGTGTAACCTCATGCTAGGTATACCCCCCACCATAGCCAGTGTCACACGTGCACTTAGGATCAATGTTAGGTCCTTCTCACTGTCCCCTAGCTGACAACTAAACCCATGAAAACACATGCATGTATACACACACACACATACACCACTACCTCCACCACCACCAACAACAACAACAAAAACAACATCAACAAACTCTTGTACTCATGTACAGGATTATATGTCCCCTAACAAAAGCCATATAAACACATACACTTATGCACTCATGCACAGGACTATATTTCAGGTCCTGACATCTTCCCCTCACAGGAGAAGCCTCAACCCATGTATGGCTAGGAAACACGTTCGCTAAATACCTACATCCCTACATTAAATTCCACAAGCAGCTAGATGTCAGGTCCTGCAGTTTTTTCCTCCCATGTAGGCAAATATAATACATAGAGCAATGTGTCAGGGCCTGCTGAGTTCCAGATTCTGAAGAACTAAATTCCATAACATAAAAACTGAGTGTGGGGAATGGGAGAAAGGATAAAGAGAGCACCTTCAGGTATAGTAGGTATCATAACTGTAGTCAAATCTGTCCTCTACACACACACACACACACACACACACACACACACACACACACATACATACACATGCTACTAAGTATCAAGTCCTGAATATTATCCCCTCACAGACAAAGGTAATGTTCACATATGTGTGGTGGTTAAAAGTACTTCTAGAAATCTATAACTTACACTTAATGACACACATATGGCTAGGTATCAATTCCTGATAAATACCCAGCCAAATCCAGGAAATATAGCCCTGAATATACTCACAGTGATAGGTGTCGGAGCCTCCTTGATTCTCTCTTCCCTACAGCAAGGCCCCAAACATATAAACTCTCATAAACTCTCTTTCTCTCGCTCCATCTCTGCCTCTCTCTCTTGCTGTCTTTCCATCTATTCCTCTCTCTTCCTCCTTTCTACCCCTCACACACAAAGCACTAGGTATCATCACCATAACCTAAACACACACACACATACTACTAGACATCAGGTACTGAGTGTTCTCCCTCACAGACAAAGCTTACATACACATATAAAAGTAGGTGCCAAGTCCTTCTCTATATCACAAATCTACACTGAAAGCCATGCATATGGCCATGTATCAGATCCTGGTATGTTTCCTCAAATACACAGCCAAATCTAGGGTATATAGACTGAATACTTTCATGGGGTTTGGTGTCAGGGCCTCCTTGATTCTCTCTTCCCTTCAGCAAATCCCAATATATGCATTAACTAACTCTCTGTCCCCATCTCTATGTCTCTCTCTGTCTCTCTCTGGCTGGCCTTTCTCTCTCCATCTTTCTACACCTCAGCCCTCTTCTCTTCCATTTCTACCCCTCACACAGAGAACTTCTCACTTTCAAGGAACGGCCTGTCATAAAGATAGAGCCCCCAACCTTAATTAGATATCAAGACCAGGTAGGTATTGCCTGAAAGTTTTACACAGGAACAGCCATACACGCTTGAGTTTGCTTGGTTCCCTTTCTCCTGAAGGGAAAGCCAAACTTATACATACAAGTCTACCTGTCATGTCTTGCAACATAATCCTTCTCCATCAAGCTAAGCCATATACATAAGTACCCACCTAGGTGTTCCATCCTGCTACATCTCCCCTCCATTACACCATGACCCCCATATTCATACAAGCCACATGTCAGGCTCTGCTTTTTAGCTCTTCTTTTTCAGCCATGATCCACAGACACACACATGGCTAGGTGATAGGTCTTGTAAGAAAAGTCCTTTCCATACTGCCATAGCCTAACATATGATAGGCTGGGTATCATCTCCTGCTGTGCATCTTCTAGCCTTCAGCCACATGTCACCACACACAGCTATGTTTCAGGTCCTGCTGATGATAAACATTCTTAAAGGAAGAAGCCCATACAGACATAAACATAAACAAGCAAATACACACACACACACACACACACACACACACACACACACACATGCACACAGAGAGAGATAGAGGAGAGAGAGAGAGAGAGAGAGAGAGAGAGCTAGGTTCCAGGTTATATTAGGTATCCCCTCTTCTAAAGCTGAAGCCCCATAGGCAGGCCTAAGTTTTAAATCCTGTGAGGCATCCTAATTCTTAGGAACAGTCCATACACACAGGACTCAGTTTCAGATCCCCTAGCTACCTCCTCCCTTAATACAAAGCTCAATTCAGAAACATTGCTGGTCTACAAGTTCTGCTACGCATTCACCACACCATTGATCAAATGCTAGGTACAAACACCCCCCTTGCAAACACACTCACATATGCAAATACATGCATGGTTGTATCTTGCCCTTCAAGTTAATTCTTCCCCTACAAGCAAAACTCTCCAAAATTGGCTTCTTGTGTATTCTGCTTGGTACAATCAATACCCCACCCCCCTTCCTAGCACTTTCCCTTTCTGTCTCCCTTCTCTTTTTCTCTTTACTATACACAACTATATATTCATTCCTGGTAGGTAATATCCTCTTTGACAAAAATCCCACACAGGAGTCCAGGTACAGGTCATTCTAGGTGTCCCCTGTCTTGTACCCAAAGCCTCTAATATACACACCTGGTATTTACCTGCACAGCCAAAGCCCCATATACACATACAGATTAAGTGATCCAGGCCTGCTGCATAGACCCTCTTCTTCAGCAACAGTTCCTCCAACAAGGATGTTGTCAAGCCCTGATAGGTAACCCAACCACTCTCTGTTCCTCCATTGTTCCTCCTCATACTCACTCCAAAGACTGGGAACTAGGAACTGAAGATGTAAAGAACTGGCAACATCTGTCTTTCTAGATCTGGGTTATCCCAACATAATCTTTTTCTAGTTCAAATATTTACCCAGAAAGATGGCTCACAAACAAAGAGGTTTAATGTGCTCAGTCTCTGAAACTAGGCTTGTGATGTTGCAGTCGCTGGAAGGTTACAGGACCTCTTTCCTTGATGAATGAATATGACTAAACTTAAGGATGGATTCTAGCCCAATGTGGGTGGAAGCAACCCTTCAATTTGTGTCTGTGTTGCATAAGTAAAGCAAGTAAGCCATAAAGACGAAGCATAGCCAGATTTTCTCCATGTTGATAGTATTGGCTCCTGCTTAAACTCCTGCCCTAAGTACCAGAAATGGTGGACACACATCATGTCATATGAGCCAAATATCCTCACTTCTCCACACTTTGATTTTTGTCATGATGTCTATCTGCAATAGAGATTACACTAGGAAAATATCACAAGATATTTTCACATCATTCTCAAGATCCTATTGCCAATACCTCCTAAGTGACAGGATACAAGACCCTACTACAGCATTAAATAATTAGAAACTCTCAGATGAGATAGATGTCACAGAAAACATAAGTTACTATCTAGGCAAACACAATTAGAGAGGTGAGGATATGGTTAATGAACTTAATCACAGCAAGTATCTTCAAGCAGCTGGATTAGAGAGGTTTAGTTTATGAGGAGAAAATGAGAAATGTGATGCATGAAGGATACAGGGATGGGGTGGGGGAGAATTTGACTTCATTTTTAATGCAGTGAGAAGACACCAGAGGTTGACAGCAGAGGAGTGACATCATCTGACTAGGAAAGTTAGACATGGGGCAAACATGTGAGTTGCAACAATGATTACAGTGACATCAGTTTAGGTGGCTTGTAGAAATGTGGTGATACTCTGGCTTGTTCCACATCAAAGTTCAATCCCAAGGTGAATATGCCATCTACATTTTGTGTGAGATGCTTCATTGAGTCAGAATATATATGCTTCATTAGCTACTTCAGCATGCAAAATCTGTGTGTGTGTGTGTGTGTGTGTGTGTGTGTGTGTGTGTGTGTGTGTGAGAGAGAGAGAGAGAGAGAGAGAGAGAGAGAGAGAGAGAATATGCAGATACCCTGGCTCATGAGATCAGAGGATGTGTACCCTTCTGAACCTGGCCACAGTGTAAATCCTGGAGTGTAGTTTGTGAGATCAGAATGGATATCACTCCTACATCATTTAGCATCACCTCATCTGTCCCACCTGAAAGATCCCTGAAAGACATGCATGGTATGTGGTTACTTTCAAGTGGCCATTAGCCATACAGTACAGATAAGCATGCTACAATCCGCAAACACAAAGAAGCTTAGTTAACAAAGAGGACAAAGGGAGGCTGTTTGAATCTCACACAGAAGAGGAAATAAAACATATCTGAAGTATGTGGAGGAAGGCAACTTGGTAGATAATGGGGAGAAGAGGGACTGAGGATGGAGATCAGATGTATTTTCTTCAGACTGGGAGAGAGGAAGGAAATTGGTGAGGGGGAATCTCTTGGGTGGGGGCCTCCCAGCAGTGCACAGTTGGAGTATTCTTGTGGTGTCCCATGTCTTCTGTAGAATCTCGAGGCTGAATTCCAGAGCAGGCTTGACTTAGAATGAACAATCATCAGTCACAAGGACAGTGGATTCCCAAGTCGGGAAGGAGAATGAGGCTTTATACAGCTGCCATTTCTATGCTTCCATTGAAGTGGCAGTGGTTAGAAAGAAAAGCTGAGGAAGTGGTACCTCTGAAGAACTCAGAGTGTGATGGTTATTCTTGGTTGTCAGTATACTGTATTGGAATTCAGTACTATCAAATCAGCTAGGCATACTTGGGAAGGATTTTTTTCATATGTAATGGGAAGACCCACTTTAATCCTGATCTTTGAAGAGGGTAGATATGCCTCTATTCCAGATCTTTTGAGTTCAGAAGTGAGATATTTAATCTGGTTGTTGTCAGGAGAAACATGGAAGAAGGAATGTTGCTTATTCTGCCTGATTGCTCTCACTCAAGCTGTGCTATTTCCATGATGAACCCTGCTGTTCTCAAACAGTAAGGACTTATTGGGGAAAATGAGGTATGTGGGACCATGGATTTTCCTGACACTATGCAGCCTGTCAATCACAGGAATAAGACTGCACTGACAGTTTTCCAGGCCCTTTGCCACACCTTTCCCCACAGATGTTCAGCAGGATTTCCTCGCTCAGAGGTGACTAAATGATTCACACCTCTTTTTTTTTTTTTTTTTCAATGCAGTTTATTCAGGAACCTTGAACAATCATCTGACCCTGGGGAAAGCCAGCCCACAGCTTAAATAGCCTCTGGGTAGCCAACCCCAGCGTGCCAGGTGGGCAATGCAGATAGGTCCACATACATGGAAGCAAGCCAGATCCTCAGCCTTAGCCAAATGTGGAGTTGTTTGTGACAGAGAGCAGTCACCATTGGGAAGGTGGAAGTCGGAAACCAGCTCCATCTTTCAGGCGCAGCATTACACAGCTCTCTACAGTTCCCCCTTTTTGTTTTGGACGTATCAGGCAAGAGTAGAGGTCTGATCTCTGATATTAGAAATATATTGGGACTTTGTACTGATGTTCATTTAGGTGTCATCCACCCAAAGAGCATCAGACCGATCTGATACCTTTTTCTCAGAGGCGGGACCTGGGGCATCAACCCACATGCAATCAGACATGCGCTTCTCTGGGTCCAAAGCGGCTGACCCTGAGTGCAGTGCTTAGCCTTGCATTCTGAGGGAAACATTTTGGCTTTTTATTACTGCCATCTCATTGGCGGCTGTTGGAGCTACCATCACGGCATTAGCCATGAGTCATACTGGGCAGACTGCTCAGACCCTGAATAACCTTTTAGCCAATGTAGCTCATGCCTTAGATGTACAAAAAGGAATTAATGCTCAACTAAAAGGAGGTTTGATGGTGTTCAATCAGAGGTTTGACCTCACGCCGGAGCAAATTGATACCCTATGGCAAATCGCTCAACTTGGCTGTCAATGAAAGTATGCTGGACTTTGTGTCACTAGCATACAACATGAGAATTTTTCCTGTGCTGCAAATCTGTCTAAACAATTGTCAAGCTATATTTTAGGTAATTGGACTGGAGAATTTGATACTACGATGGACCAGCTGAGAGTGGCCATTGCCATGGTAAATTCTAACAGAGTGGACGCAGGACTAGCCACAGGATTATCATCATGGATTGCTGCAGCCATGAATCATCTGAAGGAATGGGCGGGCATGGGAGCGTTAGCAGGCCTTTTGGTTTTGGTCACCTTGGTTTGCCTGTGGTATATATGCAAGATTAGAGTCTCACAACAGCGTAATGCAGTCATGACCATTCAGGCCTTTACAGCCATTGAAGCAGGACAGTCTCCCCAAGCATGGTTGGATACCATAAAAAGCCAAAACCAGCTCCATCTTTAAGGCACAGCATTCCGCTGTGCCTTAAAACACATCTGATCTCCATTCCCCCTTTTTGTTTTAGACGCATCAGGCAAGAGTAGAGGTCTGATCTCTGATATTAGAAATAAATTGGGACTTTGTACTGATGTTCATTTAGGTGTCATCCACCCAAAGAGCATCAGACCGATCTGATACCTTTTTCTCAGAGGCGGGACCTGGGGCATCAACCCGCATGCAATCAGACATGCTCTTCTCTGGGTCCAAAGCGGCTGACCCTGAGTGCAGTGCTTAGCCTTGCATTCTGAGGGAAACATTTTGGCTTTTTATGGTAGCTAACCATGCTTAGGGAGACTGTCCTGCTTCAATGGCTGTAAAGGCCTGAATGGTCATGGCTGCATTACGCGGTTGTGAGACTCTAATCTTGCATATATACCACAGGCAAACCAAGGAGACCAACACCAGAAGGCCTGCTAACGCTCCCATGTTCGCCCATTCCTTCAGATGATTCATGGCTGCATCAATCCATGATGATAATCCTGTGGCTAGTCCTGCGTTCACTCTGGTAGAATTTACTGGAATCTCACCTCTTTAAAGACTTGGACCACAAAGAATCATATTTACTTATTTGGCTATTCGTCTTTTTTCTGTCTATTAATGTGAGACTTTGTAATTCACAAAGTAAGCCATCTATGCTCCCAAGTATAACTGTCTGGGTAGTTTAGCTTTCATAAATTGCTGTAGAATTTCTCTTCCAAAATCAAACTGTATGAATATTTACAAACTGAGGTGGAAAAATCTCCCGTATAGCTTCTAAAAAGTGTGCTGCTCTTTGCAAGGGTTTCTTTCTTCTTAGAAAAATAAATTAACTCATCAATTTTTCTTTAATCTGTGGATGTTTTTCATTACAGTTCAGTCACTGACTTCATCAGGAATTCATCTTCATGGACTGCTGCAGAAATGGTGTGGCTAAATTTTATTTAAATATTAGCCATTTGTGAAGTGCCATGCATTTCAGTCTTGATGTAAAGAAATGCTTGATATGCTACTTTCTTGTACACAACAAATATGTAAGGAAGGGTGCATGTTTGTTTATGTTTCTACAAACTTGTCTGCATACTTGTACCTGTGGCTTCAAGGATATAAGCCTTGAGTGTGCCAGTCTTTTGACTATTATTTAATTAAAATCACACACACAGACAAACACACTAGCAGAATATATGTTTTCTACTCTATGCCTGTGGGGGTAATAAAATAATTAGTGAGAGTCAGTTCCTAGTTTCAAGCATGTGACTTCCTGGGGATTGAAGTAAGACCAACAGGCTGGAGTCAAGACTCCTTTACCTGCTGAGCTGTATCACTAGCCATGTTGAGCCTGGGATTGTTTTATGTAGAACAGGATGATCTAATTCCCACAGTGATTCACCTGCCTCTGCCTTCTGAGTGCTGGATTATAGGTGTGTAATATAATACCTGGCTTCAGGTAACATATAGGGTCACTGGTAAATCCTTCTAAACATTTAGAAAGGAAATTACCTCAGCCCTCCAACCCCTTTCCCTTTGCAGTATCGGAGACTGACATCCACCAGTGTGCTACAGCTCCTGCTCTACAGGTCCTGTCTGGGTGAGAAGGTGATGATATCTTTTCTATCCCATTCTTTGTAGCTAGCTTTTCATAAATACCCAAACCCAGAAAAGAGCAGAAACAACAAGGTTTATTTGTTATGACAACAAATGAAAAGCACAGAACAATCAGTTCATTGTCCAGGTGTGGCTCAGGCAAGTCTGTCATGCCAGGACTTGGGGGGCAGATGAAGAAGGATCAAGAGCTGAAGACATTTTAATAGCAGCCTTTACGTTCTCTCAAACAAACAAACAAAAACAAACAAACAAAAAAAGGAACCACTAAAGCACACCACGTGCAAACATAAAAATGAATCACACATCTGTGACTCCAGGTTTGCACAAAATTAAGCTATAGCCAGGTTTCCCTGCCCTTCTCCTCTCTCTACCAGGCACAAGGATGCCATTGGGCTTCTGATGCCTGGATGGGCATGCCATGAGAAGATGAGTTTGGAGCATGAAAAATGAGAGATTTTATTGTCCTGGTAAAGAATCTGGTGTTGCCAGGTAGATTGAAGGAAGAGATCAACTGGACTTTCTTCAGCATCAACTCAATAACTTGGGGGATATAGTCACATATAGAAAATTAAAGATATATATATATATATATATGCATTATAATTGACAATTTATTTGAAAATTAAATATATATATATATATGTGTGTGTGTGTGTGTGTTTGTGTGTGTGTGTGTGCATTTTTATTATTATTATTATTATTTTTTGTAAGGTAAATGGAAACAACACGTTTTATCTTATCACTAGAAATCAACCACATTGGCATATACCTAATGATAGCTCAACAGCTTTCTTCTGTTTTTGAAATAGCAAAGATGGAGTATAATCTTATGCAACTAAATGTAAGTATGAAACACCTATCCTTTGTTTATAACCATTGTCTTTTCATACTGCCAGTATTTCATAATGCATATCATTGTCGGTTTAATTTTCCTCTTAGCTGAAAACAAAGAAAATTGGCTTCAGTTCAATAGACATCAAATTAAAATGAAAGGTACATGTCTTTTTGGTACGTCTAAATTATTTTGTATTTATCATAATTATGTTAATCTTATACAATCACTGTTTATTCATTTTTATAAAGTGCGAGATATGTAATAAAATATTCAAGTAATTAAACAAGTATTGATGTGTAAAGAAAGAAGCCTGTTCTACTTAAATTGTGGCTGAGAGGAAGTACCAAGGTACAGCAGTTACAAATATTTGTCAACCAAGGCATGGCAATTGAATTAAGTCTGTATAAATCAATGTAGTGATATTTGCCTCCACACGAATTGTACAGCTGCTGATAATGAATGCCTTATCAGAATGTCAAGAATCCTTGATATGGAAAGCTAATATGCTAAAAACCATTTGCTAATATTTAAAATCTGTACAATTAGGAGTAATTAACTGCAGTATAGAGAAAGCTTACATATCTTAATCAATGATTATATTTGATTATCTCCTACAAAGAGAATGAAGATTTTGCATGTGGAGTATGTATGACGTCATAAACTAAAGTTTTCTGGCCTTAAATTCTTTTTCTTCATGTTATTTTCCTGTAGCATTTTTTTTTTCAATGCAGTTTATTTAGGAACCTTGAACAATCATCTGACCCTGGGGAAAGCCAGCCCACTTTAAATAGCCTCTGGGCAGCCAACCTCAGTATGCCACGTGGGCAATGCAGATAGGTCCACATCCATGGAAGCAAGCCAGATCCTCAGCCTTAGCCAAATGTGGAGTTGTTTGTGACAGAGAGCACTCACCATCGGGAAGGTGGAAGGCGGAAACCAGCTCCATCTTTCAGGAGCGGCATTATGCAGCTCTCTACAGTCCCCCCTTTTTGTTTTGGACGCATCAGGCAAGAGTAGAGGTCTGATCTCTGATATTAGAAATAAATTGGGACTTTGTACTGATGTTCATTTAGGTGTCATCCACCCAAAGAGCATCAGACCCGTCCGATACCTTTTTCTCAGAGGCGGGACCTGGGGCATCAACCCGCATGCAATCAGACATGCTCTTCTCTGGGTCCAAGGCGGCTGACCCTGAGTGCAGTGCTTCGCCTCGCATCCTGAGCGTAATATTTTGGCTTTTTATGGTAGCCAACCATGCTTGGGGAGACTGTCCTGCTTCAATGGCTGTAAAGGCCTGAATGGTCATGGCTGCATTACGCTGTCATGAGACTCTAATCTTGCATATATACCACAGGCAAACCAAGGTGACCAACACCAGAAGGCCTGCTAACGCTTCCATGCCCGCCCATTCCTTCAGATGATTCATGGCTGCATCAATCCATGATGATACTCCTGTGGCTAGTCCTGCGTCCACTCTGTTAGAATTTACCATGGCAATGGCCACTCTCACCTGGTCCATCGTAGTATCAAATTCTCCAGTCCAATTACCTAAAATATAGCTTGACAATTGTTTAGACAGATTTGCAGCACAGGGAAAGTTCTCATGTTGTATGCTAGTGACACAAAGTCCAACATACGTTCATTGACAGCCAAATTGAGTGATTTGCCATAGGGTATCAATTTGCTCCTGCACGAGGTCAAACCTCTGATTGAACACCATCAAACCTCCTTTTAGTTGAGCATTAATTCCTTTTTGTACATCTAAGGCATGAGCTACATTGGCTAAAAGGTTATTCAGGGTCTGAGCAGTCTGCCCCGTATGACTCATGGCTAATGCCGTGGTGGTAGCTCCAACAGCCGCCAATGAGATAGCAGTAACAATGGCAGCTGTAATTCCAAGATCCCTTTTCTGTCTGAAGAGAGTCATAGTGTGAGGGCATCAACGGGCACAGGCACCCAGTGAGGCATGTGAGTAACCAGCTAGTAAATTTACTAGCATTACAGCATTGGGCGAAAAAGCAAGTATCATTACCACAATTACTTGGCTCTATCTGGCTAATAATGAATAAAAATGGGGGATGTAAACAAACAGGTATGGGCTTATAGGAAGTATTATGAGAAGCCTTAACCCCCTCTTTGGAACATCCTGCATCAGTTCTAGAACTAGCAGTGGTGGTGTCCGAGGTCTGAGTAGGTTCAGCAGACCTTTGCCCCCAGGGGCGAGACATGCTCCATGTAAATTGCCTAACTGCATGTTTTCCTCCACTTTTGAAAGTCATTTAAGGTTCTTAAATTATTTTTTCCCCTTTTATTTTTAATTTTTTTTTCATCAATTACACACTATTCATTCTGCATCCCCCCATAGGCCCCTCCCTCCCCTCCCAATCCCACCCTCCCTCCCCCCCCCCCGCATGCACGTCACTCCCCAAGTCCACCGATAGGGGAGGCCCTCCCCTCCCTTCTGATCCCAGTCCACCAGTTCACATCAAAAGCGGCTGCACTGTCCTCCACTATGGCCTGGTAAGGCTGCTCCCCCACAGAGGGAGGCGATCAAAGAGCAGGCCAACCAGACCATGCCAGAGGCAGTTCCTCTTCACATCACCATTTAGCCCAATTGGACTCTGAACTGCCCTGGGCTACATCTGTGCAGGGGCTCTGGGTTATCTCCATGAATAGTCCTTGGTTGGAGTACGAGTCTCTGGGAAGTTCCCTGTGCTCAAACCCTCCTGTTCTGTTGCTCTCCTTGTGGAGACCCCATCCTCTCCAGCTCCTACTCTCTCCCAGGTCCTACACAAAATTCCATCCACTCTGCCCAACAGTTGCCCATCAGGCCCAGCCTCTGCCCTGATAGTCTGCAGGGCAGAGGCCCTCAGAAAAACCCTCTGTGGTAGGTTCCCAGGTTGTTTCCTGCTCTCCTCTTCTTCTGATGTCCATCCTCTTTGCCTTTCCGGATGGGGATTAGACATTTTAGTTAGGGTCCTCTCTCTTGCTTAGTTTCTTTATATGCACAGGTTTTAGTGGGTTTGTCCTATGCTGTATGTCTATATGAGTGAGTATATACCATGTGTGTCTTTTTTTGCTTCTGGGACAACTCACTCAGGATGATCCTTTCCAGATCCCACCATTTACCTACAAATTTCATGATTTCCTTATTTTTCATTGCTGAGTAATATTCCATTGTGTAGATGTGCCACATTTTCTGCATCCATTCTTCGGATGAGGGGCATCTGGGCTGTTTCCAGCTTCTGGCTATTACAAATAAAGCTGCTACTGAACATGGTTGAGCAAATTTCCTTTTGTATGCTTGAGCCTCTTTTGGATATATGCCTAGGAGTGGTATGGCTGGATCTTGGGAAGCACTATTCCTAGTTGTCTGAGAAAACGCCAGATTGATTTCCAGAGTGGCTGTACAAGTTTACATTCCCACCAGCAGTGGAGAAGGGTTCCTCTTTCTCCACAACCTCTCCAGCATGTGTTGTCACTTGAGTTTTTGATCTTGGCCATTCTCATGGGTGTAAGGTGAAATCTCAGGGTTGTTTTGATTTGCATTTCCTAATGGCTAGTGAGGTTGAGCATTTCTTTAAGTGCTTCTCTGCCATTCGGTATTCCTCTACAGAGAATTCTCTGTTTAGCTGTGTTCCCCATTTTTAAGTGGGTTACTTGGTTTGCTGCTTTTCAGCTTCTTTAGTTCTTTATATATATTTGATATGAGTCCTTTGTCAGATAAAGGGTTGGTGAATATTCTTTCCCAATCTGTAGGAGTTCGCTTTGTTTTGATGACAGTGTCCTTTGCTTTGCAGAAGCTTTTCAGTTTCATGAGGTCCCATTTATTGATTGTTGCTCTTAGAGCCTGTGCTGTTGGAGTTCTGTTCAGGAAGTTTTCCCCTGTACCAATGAGTTCTAGGTATTCCCCAATTTTTTTCAAGCCGATTTAATGTGTCTGGTTTTATGTTGAGGTCTTTGATCCACTTGGACTTCAGTTTTGTGCAGGGTGATAAGTATGGATCTATTTTCATTTTTCTACATGTAGACATCCAGTTGGACCAGCACCATTTGTTGAAGATGCTATCTTTTTTTCCATTGTATGATTTTGGCGTCTTTGTCAAATATCAGGTGTCCATAAGTGTGTGGGTTTATTTCTGGGTCCTCTGTTCGGTTCCATTGATCCACCATTCTGTTTCTATGCCAGTACCATGCAGTTTTAAAACTGTTGCTCTATAGTATAACTTGAGATCAGGGATGGAGATACCTCCAGAAGATCTTTTATTGTAGAGGATTGTTTTAGCAATTCTGGGTTTCTTGTTATTCCATATGAAGTTGAGAATTTTTCTTTCCAAGTCTGTAAAGAATTGTGTTGGCAATTTGATGGGCATTGCATTGAATCTGTATATTGCTTTTGGTAAGATGGTCATTTTTACTATGTTAATCCTACCAAGCCATGAGCATGGGAGATCTTTCCATCTTCTCATATTTCTTCTAGTTCTTTCTTCAGAGATTTGAAATTTTTTTTCATACAAGTCTTTGACTTCCTTGGTTAGGGTTACTCCGAGGTACCTTATGTCATTTGTGGCTATTGTGAAGGGTGTTGTTTCCCTAATTTCTTTCTCAGCCCTTTTGTCTTTTGTATACAGGAGGGCTACTGATTTTTTGAGTTAATTTTGTATCCGCCACTTTGCTGAAGGTGTTTATCAGCTGTAGGAGTTCCCTGGTAGATTTTTTGGGGTCACTCACGTATACTATCATATCATCTGCAAATAGTGATAATTTCACTTCTTCCTTTCCAATTTGTATCCCCTTGATCTCCTTCAACTGTCTTATTGCTCTAGCAAGTACTTCCAGCACTATGTTGAAGAGATATGGAGAGAGTGGGCAGCCTTGTCTTGTCCCTGATTTTAGTGGGATTGCTTTAAGTTTCTCTCCGTTCAGTTTGATGTTGGCTATAGGTTTGCTGTATATCGCCTTTACTATGTTTAGATATGTGCCTTGTATCCCTGATCTCTCCAATACTTTAAACATGAATGGATGTTGGATTTTGTCAAAGGCTTTTTCAGCGTCTAGGAGATTATCATGTGGTTTTTTTCTTTCAATTTTTTAATATGGTGGATCACATTGATGGATTTCCGTATATTGAACCATCCCTGCATACCTGGGATGAAGCCTACTTGTTCATGGTGGATGATATCTTTGATGTGTTCTTGGATTGGTTTGCAGTATTTTGTTGAGTATTTTTGCATCAATGTTCATAAGGGAGATTGGCCTGAAATTCTCTTTCTTTGTTGAGTCTTTGTGAGGTTTAGGTACCAAGGTGACTGTGGCTTCATAGAATGAGTTTGGTAATGCTCCTTCTGTTTCTATTTTGTGAAATAGTTTGAAGAGAGTTGGTGTTAGCTCTTCTTTGAATGTTTGGTAGAATTCTGCGCTGAAACCATCAGGTCCTGGGCTTTTTTGGATGGGAGACTTTCGATGACTGCTTCTATTTCCTTGGGGATATAGGACTATTTAATTGATTTACCTGGTCCTGATTTAGCTTTGGTAAGTGGAATCGGTCAAGAAAATTGTCCATTTCATTTAAATTTTCAAATTTTGTTCCATTATAGATTTTTGAAGTAAGTCCTAATGATTGCTTGGATTTCCTCAGTGTCTGTAGTTATGTCCCCCTTTTCATTTCTGATTTTGTTGATTTGGATGGTGTCTCTCTGCCTTTTAGTTAGCTTGGCTAAGGGTTTGTCTATCTTGTTGATTTTCTCAAAGAACCAGCTCTTGGTTTCATTAATTCTTTGAATTGTTTTATTTGTTTCTAATTGATTGATTTCAGCCCTGAGTTTGATTATTTCAGCCGTCTGCTCCTTCTTGGTGTGTCTGCTTCTTCTTTTTCTAGGGTTTTTAAGTGAGCCATTAAGTTGCTTGAATGCGCTGTCTCAAATTTCTTCTTGAAGGCACTTAGTGCTATGAACTTTCCTCTTAGCACTGCTTTCATTGTGTCCCACAAGTTTGGGTATGTTGTGTCTTCATTTTCATTGAGTTCTAGGAAGATTTTAATTTCTTTCTTTATTTCTTCCCTGACCCAGCTGTCTTTTAGTAGCAAGTTGTTCAGTTTCCATGTATGTGTAGGCTATTTGCTATTTGCTGCCTATACCATGCATATTTATCTAGAGGTTACAATTCCATAGCAGATAATAATAATCCTAAAATGGTATTACTATAAGCATATTTCAACAACGCTGTTGTTTTAAAAAGACTAATCATTCTACAACACACTTAGCATTGGTCCATCAGCATGGCCCTACGAATCATCCCCAGGTCTCTGCAATCAGTGTCCCTGTCAACTCTCCTTGCAGGTTCAGGATTGCTGGGATGCATACCAGTCATGGGGACAAGTGGCAGCAGAGACATTGCCTTCCTAGGCCCTACTGCATCTGAAACCAACTGTGAGAAGGGCCCATGACTCAGGCACACTGGTCCATGAGGTCAGGAGAGGACAGGGGCTTTGAAACTCAGCTTCGTTTCACCTTCTCCTCCAGCTGAGGAGAGACACACTCAGGCCTGCCACCTCATCACCTTCACCGGATCCCACCCATTCGAGAACCATAAAATACCTCCTTGGCCAGCCATGCCTCCAGCATACAGCCACACCTCTGAAAGGACCCCACCACAGGCTCACAGACCCTACCTCCAACTGTCAAGGAAGCACGGTCCATGAAGGCTTCTGCCCAACTTCATGGAATGGTCTTGGCCATCACTCTAAAAGAAAACCTCACTTCTGGTGGATCTTTTTCTCCACATCGTACCCAACACCAGGCATGTGGCACATCAGGGGTACTCAACAGCATTTTTGAGGGGAAAGAATAAGTGTGCTCATGGCACTGTTTACATTCTAGGACAGGCTGTATCCATGATGCATTGTGAAACTAAAGGTTAGAATTTGAAGCTCACAGGGCAACTCAAAAGCTCTCCCATGGATTTACTTCTCTTCTCAGCCTTCCTGGTTTTCATTGATGTATTCTGCATTGAAACTTTCTTCAGTCAGCCTGAGTGAAACAAATTTAACTGATGTAGGGGCAGGGAGATAAGAGGTCCCAGGGCAGATATGTTGATGTGAAACCAGTTTTTATCATCATTTACCAGCAGAACATCAGAGCCCATCCCTGCTGATGGAGACCACTCATGGAGACTTTACCCAGGGGATGGCAATGCAAAAATAGATACGCTTAAGATCTGCCTCTTGGTGGTGTCTCACAACCAGAGAAAACGCATTGTTGTTCTTTTTCAAATTAATTTATTTTATTAATTAGAGTTTAAATACTTTTTATCCCACTTATAGCCTCCTCCATTGTCCCCTCTGAATCCTACCCTAGCTCCTTCATCTCTTCCAATGCCCCTTTCCAAGTTCACTGATAGAAGAGGTCCTCCTCCCATTCCCTCTGACCATAGCTTATCAGATCTCATCAGGAGTGGCTGCACTGTCTTCTTCTGTGGCCTGATAAGACTGCACCACTCTCAGGGGGCAGGTGATCAAAGAACCAGCCAAGGAGTTTATGTCAGAGACAGCCCCTGTTCCCCTTTTTAGCACACCAAGTTGGAGACTGAGTTGCAATGGGCTAAATCTGTGCAGGGCTTCTAGATTATCTCCATGCATGGTCCTTGTTTGGAGTATAACTCTCAGAAAGGGTGCCTGAGCCCAGATATTTTTTCTCCTCTTTGTGGAGCTCCAGTCCCCTCCAGGTCTTTTTAAAATTATTTTTAATTTTTTATTCATTACAGTATATTCACTTTGTATCCAAACTGTAGCCCCCTGCCTCTTCCCTCCAAATCAAACCGTCCCTGCTTCTACTCCACCCATGCCTCTCCTCCAGTCCACTGATAGGGGAGGACCTCCTCTCATTTCATCTAATACTGTTCTATGAGGCATCATCAGGACTGGCTGCATTATCTTCCTCTGTGGCCTGGTAAAGCTGCATCCCAATCATGGGATGATGATCAAAGAGCATGACACTGAGTTCATGTCAGAGACAGTCCCATTTGCCATTACTAGGAAACCCACTTGGACAGTGAGCTGCCAAGGGCTACATATGTGCAAGGATTCTATATTATCTCTATGAATGGTTCTTGTTTTGAGTATCAGGCTCAGAAATGATTCTTTTGCCCAGAAATTTTTGTTTTTCTCCCTCTGGAACTCCTGTCCCTTCCATGTGTTTCTCTCTCACCCTTCTTTCATAAGATTCCTTGCACTGTGCCCAAATTTGGCTGTGAATCTCAGCAGCTGCTTTGATACTCTGCAGATAAGAGTCCTTCAGAGTCCCTCTGTGGTAGTCTCCTTTCCTGTTCCCTCTTTTCTCACTCCTCTGATGTCCATCTCATTTGCCTTTCTGAATGAGGATTGATCATCTTACCCAGTGTCCTCTTTCTTGCTTAGCTTCTTTATATGTACAGACTTTAGTATGATTGTCTATATTATATGTCTCATATACACTTTTAAGTGTGTATATATACCATGTGTGTCTTTCTGCTTCTGGGATACCTCAATCAGGATGATCTTTTCTAGTACCCACCGTTTACATGCAAATTTCATGATTTTCTTGGTTTTAATTTCTGAGTAGTATTCCATTGCATAAATGTACCACAATTTCTGTATTCATTCTTCAGCTGGGGAACATCTCCATTGTTTCCAGATTCTTGCTATTACAAATAAAGCTGCTTCAAGCATGGTTGAGCCAAAGACCTTGTTGTGTACTTGAGCATGTTTTGGATATATGCCTAGGAGTGGTAGAGCTGGATCTTGAGGAAGCACTATTCCTAATTGTCTGAGAAAGCGACAGACCGAATTTCAAAGTGGTTGTACAAGTTTACATTCGCACCAGCAATGGAGGAGGGTTCCCTTTTCTGCACATCCTCTCCAACATGTGTTGTTACTTGAGTTTTTGTTCTTAGTCATTCTGGTGGGTATGAGGTGAAATCGCAGGGTCATTTCCGTTTACATTTCCATGATAGCTAAGCATATTCAGCATTTCTTTAAGTGTTTCTCTGCCATTCGATATTCTTCTATTGATAATTCTCTGCTTAGCTCTGTACCTCAGTTTTTAATTAGATTACCTGATTTTTTTTTTCTGTTTAAATTCTTGAGTTCTTTACATATTCTGGATATTAGCCCTCTGTCAGATATAAGGTTGCTGAAGATCCTTTCCCAGTCTGTGGACTATCGTTTTGCTTTGACTACAGTGTATTTTGAAAACAGAAGCTTTTCAGTTTCATGAGGCCCCATTTATTGATTGTTGTTCTTAGAGCCTGTTCTATTGGTGTTGTGTTCATGAAGTTGTCTCCTGTGCCAGTGAGCTCAAGGCTCTTCCCAGTTTTTCTTCTAACAGATTTAGTGTGTCTGGTTTTATGTTGAGGTCTTTGATCCACTTAGACCCTAGTTTTGTGCAAGGTGTAAATATGGAACTATTTACATTTTTCTACATGTAGATATCCAGTGAGACAAGTACCATTTGTTGTGGTTGCTGTCTTTTTTCGATTGTATGGTTTTGACCTCTTCATCAAAAATGAAGTTTCTATAGGTGTGTGTGTTTATTTCTGGGTCTTCTATTTGAGTCCATTGATCCAACATTCTTTTTCTCTGTGTACTATGCAGTTTTTATTACTGTTGTTCTAGAGTACAGCTTGATATAAGGGATGGGGATACCTTCAGATAATCTCTTTTTGTACAGAGTTGTTTTAGCTATTCTGGGTGTTTTTGTTTTCCATATGAAATTGAAAATTGTTCTTTAAAATTCTGTGAAGAATTGTGTTGGTATGTTGATGATAATCGCACTGAATCTTTAGATTGCTTTTGGCAAGATGTCCATTGTCACTGATCCATGAGCATGGGAAATCTTTCCAACTTTTGATATCTTCTTTAGTTTCTGTCTTCAGAGACTTAAAGATTTTCAAACAGGTCTTTCACTTGCTTGGTTAGAGTCACACCAATTTAGATTATGTTATTAGTGGCTATTGTTCAGTGTGTTGTTTCCCTAATTTCTTTCTCAGCCCTTCTGTCTTTCATATACTGTAGGGTTTCTGATTTTATTTATTTATTTTTTAGTTAATTTTGTATCCATCCACTTGGATGAAGGTGTTTATCAGCTGAAAGTGTTCTCTGGTTGATTTTTTTTTTTTTTTTTTGTGGTCACTCATGTATACTTGAAGCTTTATTTTTTCCTTTCTGATTTATATCCCCTTTACCCCTTTTAGTTATCTCATTGCTCTAGCTAGGACTTCAAGTTCTATGTTGAACTGATACAGAGAAAGTGGGCAACCGTGGCTTATCCCTGATTTCAGTGAGATTGATTTAAATTTCTCTCCGTTTATTTTAATGGTGGCTACATGCTTGCTGTATATTACCTTTACTATGTTTAGATATGTGCCAGTATCTCTAATCTCTCTAAGACCTCAAACATGGATGGGTGTGGGAGTTTTCAAATGCTTTTTTTTTTGACATCTAAAGAGATGATCATGTGTTTTTTCTCCTTCAGTTTGTTTATATGGTGGATTAAATTGATGTATTTCTGTATACTGAACCATCTCTGCATGCCTTGGATGAAGCCTAATTGGTCTTGGTGGATCAAAGCAGTGTCTGAAACTCATAGCCAAAACTTGGTCAGAGTGCAGAGAATCATATGAAAAAAAGGGGGAGTTAGTATGACCTGGAGAGGACAGGAGCTCCACAAGGACCAAATATATCTGGGCACAGTGGACTTTTCTGAAACTGTTTCTCCAACCAAGGACCATGCATTTATATAACCTAGAACCCCTGCCCGGATGTAGCCCCTTATCTAAGTGGGCTCCCAAATTATGGGATTAGGGACTATCTCTAACATGAACTCAACAGCTGGTCTTTGACTGCCCCACCTCTGAGGGAGGAGCAGCCTTGCTAGGCCACAATGGAGGACATTGCAGCCTTTCCTGAAGAGACCTGATAAGCTAGGATCAAATGGAAGGGGAAGAGGACATCCCCCATCAGTAAACTTAGTGAGGGCCAGGAAGGAGAAGAGGGAGGGAGAGTCTTTGGGGGAGATAATGAGGGAAGAGGCTACACCTGGGATACAAAGTGAATAATCTGTAACTAATGTAAAAAATATATATATTTAATTAAATGATGCAGCTGTGCTTCTGTTTGAGGCACAAATGTTCAGCATTGTAATGTCCACCCGGTGGATTTTTTTTCCTTTGATGATAATGAAATGATCTTCCTCATCCTTTTTTATTAATTTTGGTTGAAAGACTAAAATTGATTATATTAGCTGTTAGGATAGCTACCCCAGCTTGTTTTCTGGGTCTGTTTTCTTGAAAAACATTCTTTTAGCCCTTTACTTTGAGGTAGTCTTTAATCTTTGTTGCAAGGCTATGTTTCATGGATGCAACAGAATGTTGGATCCTATTTCCACAATCATTCTGTTAGTTTGTGTCTTCTTACTGGAGAGTTAAGTCCGTTGATGTTGATAGAAAATAATGAACAATGAATGTTAGTTCCTTTTATTGTGGAGTTGATGTTTTTAATGTGTTTTTGTGCTTGTTTTCATTTAATTTTTTTTGTTGTGAAGTTATCCATATTCTGTGTTTTCTTGGGCATAGTTGATTTTGTTAGATTGGAGTTTTCCTTCTAATATCTTCTGTAGGGCTGGGTTGCTGTGTAGATATTGTTTAAGTTTAGTTTGTCTTGGAATATTGTGTTTTCTCCATCTATGTTGATTGAGAGCTTTGCTGAGTTTAGTAGTCTTGGTTGGTATCTGTGGTCTTGTAGAGTCTGCATGACATCTGCCCAGGCCCTCCTGGCTTCCATGGTTTCTGTTGAGAAGTCTGGTATGATTCTGAGGTCTACCTTTAAATGTTGCTTGGCCATTTTCCCTTGCTTTTTTAATATATTTTCTTCTTTTTATAGATTTAGCATTTTTTCACTATTCTGTGATATGAAGAGTGTCTCTTCAGGTCTAGTCTATTTGGTGTTCTGTAGGCCTTTTATATGTTTATGGACATATTTTCTTTAAGATAGGGATTTTATTTTCTATGCTTTTCTTGAAAATATTTTCTGGGATTGCACGTGGAATCTTCTTTTTCACCTATTCCTATTATTTTTAGATTTTATCTTTTCATGGTGTCCTTGATTTCTTGGGTTTGGGTCTTTTCTGATTTTGCTTTTTCTTTGAGAGAAGTAGCAATTTCTGCAACTGTATCTTCAGCACCTGAGATTCTCTCTTCCATCCTTGTATTTTGTTGGTGATTATTACCTTTGTGGTACCTTTTCTCTGAGATCTGTAGCTCCAGGATTTCCTCTGTTTGTTTGTTTGTTTGTTTGTTCGTTTTTTTTCTTTATTGATTCTTTTTTTTTCTCCATAATTTTATTTTTCTCATTAGTTACATTTTGTTAATTCTGTATCCCAGCTGTATCCCTCATTCCCTCCCCAATCCCACCCTCCCTCCCTCATCTCCTCCCTGTCCCATTCCAAGTCCACTAATAGGGGAGGACCTCCTCCCCTTTCATATGACTCGCTTTTGTCAGGTATTTTCCGGACTGGCTGCAAAGTCCTCCTCTGTGGCCTAACAGTACTGCTCCTCCCTTGGGAGGTGGGGAGGTCAAAGAGCCAGTCATTGAGTTCATGTTAGAAATAGTCCTTGTTCCCCTTACTGTGGGAAACCAATTGATTACTGAGCTATCACGGGTCACATCTGAGCAGAGGTTCTAGATTTTATCCTCTCATGGACTTTGGTTGAGTGTCCATCTCAGAAAAGACCCTGTGCCCAGATACGTTTGGTCCTTGTGGAGCTCCTATCCTTTCCACATCAAACTCCCCTCCTTTCATATGATTCCCTGCACTCTGCTGAAGGTTTGGTTGTGAGTCTTAGTATCTACTTTGGAGCACTGCTAGGTAGAGTCTTTCAGATGCTTTCTGCGGTAGACTCCTGTCATACGTTCAATGCATATCCCTTTTGTCTTTCTAAATGAGGATAGATCATCATACCCGTGTCTGCTTTCTTGATTATCTTCTTTAGATTTCATTATGTTTATCCTATCTTTTAGGTCTATATAGCGAGTATATTCCATGTTTGTCTTTCTCCTTCTGGGATACTTCACTCAGAATGATCTTTTCTAGATCCCACCATTTGCCTGCAAATTTCATTATTTCCTCCTTTTTGATTGCTGAGTAGTATTCCATTGTGTAGAAATACCACAATTTCTGTATCCATTCCTCCGTTGATGGACATCTGGGTTGTTTCAGGTTCTGGCTATTGCAAATAAAGCTGCTACAAACATGGTTGAGCAAATGTCCTTATTGTGTACTTGAGCAAATTTTGGGTATATGCCTAGCAGTGGTATAGCTGGATCTTGAGAAGCGCTATTCCTAATTGTCTGAGAAAGCGCCAGATTGACTTCCAAAGTGGTTGTACCAGATTACATTCCACCAGCAATGGAGGAGGGTTCCCCTTTCTCCACAACCTCTCCAACATGTGTTGTCATTTGTGTTTTTCAACTTGGCCATTCTGATGGGTGTAAGGTGAAATCTTAGGGTCGTTTTGATTTGCATTTCCTAATGGCTAATGACGTTGAGCATTTCTTTAAGTGTTTCTCTGCCATTCTATATTCCTCTACAGAGAATTCTCTGTTTAGCTCCGTTCCCCATTTTTTAATTTGTTTACTTGTTTTGCTGATTTTCAGCTTCTTTAGTTCTTTATATATACTGGATATTAGCCCTCTGTCAGATAGAGGTTGGTGAAGATTCTTTCCCAATCTGTAGGCAGTCGTTTTGTTTTGATGACGGTGTCCTTTGCTTTACAGAAGCTTTTCAGTTTCATGAGGTCCCATTTATTGATTGTTGCTCTTAAAGCCTGTGCTGTTGGAGTTCTGTTCAGGAAGTTGTCTCCTGTGCCAATGAGTTCTAGGCTGTTCCCTACTTTTTCTTCTAACAGATTTAGCGTATCTGGTTTTATGTTTAGGTCTTTGATCCACTTGGACTTTAGTTTTGTGCAGGGTGATAAATGTGGATCTATTTTCATTTTTCTGCATGTAGACATCCAATTAGACCAGCACCATCTGTTGAAGATGATATCTTTTTTCCATTGAGTGGTTTTGGCTGCTTTGTCAAAAATTGAGTATTCATAGGTTCTTTATTGATTCTAATTCCTGTCTTAGGACATTAACTTCTTCTTTTTGATTGCGGATTCCTTAGTTTCCATCATGACCTCTATTTTTTTGTTGTTGTTGTTGTTCATTTCCTCTGTATATGCCTCTACTGTGTCTCTATTTGTGTGCCTGTATTTGCCTGTATTTCTTTGAAAACTTTCTTTGTTTCCTCTCTATATGTCTCTACTTGTGCTTCTGTTTGTTTAGCTGTATTTGCCTTTATTTATTTGAGAGCTTTGTTTGTTTCCTCTTTATATGCCTCTAATAACTGGATAAGCATAGATTTGAGATCATTTTACTGCATTTCTGATTAATTAGAATATGCATTGAGTTTGGGGGTTGCTGGTGATGCCATGATGTCCTGATTTTTGCTGGATCTGTTTTTAAGTTAACATCTAGTCATCTGCTTATAAGTAAACTTCTCTGCTTATTCTGGGACCTGTACTTCTGACTGGGTCCATCTGTCTCTGTAGTCTGGAGTATTCTTCAGTAAGATGAGAGAGGTCCACTGGTTCAAGAGTACATGTTGGTGTTTCAACTGTAGATAAGGGAGGAAGGTCAAAGATGCATGTGCAAAAGTCCAGGTGAGTTCATTAAAGTGTGACTTGAAGGATAGGGATTTAAAGCATGTAAATGCCTGGATGGGTGGAGCATAAAAACTGGAAGTGGTGCTATGTGCATGTGCAGATGCACATGTATACCTCAGGGCATATAGACCTGTCATACTGTCCTTCAGATCTGTCTGGGATCTAGGAACTGTTTGCATGGATTTCACTTGGAGACCCATAGAACAGGGCCTTCCATGTTGAGAAAGCTGTCCCAAGGATCCTATGTTGCCAACAGTAGGAATGTGTGTGGGAAGGATCTGATGTCTGCCTACTAGTGTAGAGGCACCCTGGATCTGGGGCTCTGCATGCATTCATTTGAAGGCACACTCATGCACTCCCAGGCCTAATCAGAAAGCACGAGGTTTCCTCCTGTTCTCTACTCTCCAGTTGGGCCTACAGGGGCAAATGAGAGTGTAGATCTATCAGGTCAGTGGTATCCAGTGTTTGGCCATCGGGCAGGGAGACCCATACTTGGGGCAACTGCTTCTGCTCTCTCAGTTACTGAGCATGGAGGTACCTGCTTGGGATAGCTGCTGCCCTGCTGCAGCACAAACCTGAAGGTGCTTACAGCACCCTGCCTCAGCCACAGTCTTGGGATACTCTCACTGCTGCCATCTCTGCTGTCTAGGTCACTGACCAGCCATGCTCTTGATTGGGACAACCACTGCAGCCTCTGCTGAGCAGGGAAGCTTGTGCTTGGAATGAGGAGAACTGCAGGGTGTGTGTGTGTGTGAATATTCACAGTGTTAGTCCCCAGATAAGTCCTGGGTAATCTGGATCAGAAGTGTCCCAGCTCACCAGTTGTCACCTCTCACCAAGGAAGCCTCAATGTTGACATTCTGGCTTCAGCTGTCCCTCCACTCACCAATTTGGATAATTTGTCCCTCACATAGGGTGTGAGCTAGTCTCCATATCTTGGACTCCTTGCATTGTTGTTCTTTACAGAGGATGGAGGTTAGTCCTAGGAAATGTGGGTGGCTTGGAAGTGGAATCCCTTGGGAATAGCACCCCAATGGGTGCTGACTATTGAGAACACTCCCCCTATTTTCTCTATCTTGTCTTTCCATGAAACAAAGCTCTCAACCATGACTCTCATCATACTCAGACGATCTGGACAACATTCTTGAAAATGTTCAGAATATATACCCCAGGACTCTAAAATCATGATTTGAAAGGAGCTCAATTTTCTTCTACAAACATCAGTATTTTGTGGTGCTCTTACAGATGGCCCAAATTCAGATGAGCACTTCCAGTGGAGGGAAGGGTACAGCAACCCACCCACCAAACTTTTCGACCAAAATTTACACTGCCTACAAGATGGGCAGATATCGATATATAGAAGTTTGAGAAAATGGCCAAACAATGACTGGCCCAATGCAAGACCCACCCCAATAAATAGAGCCAACCCCTGTCACTATTAATGATACTCTGATATGCTTGCAGACATGAGCCAAGATAACTATCCTCTGAGAGACCCTACCCAGCTGCTGAAAGAAACAGATGCTGAGACCCACAATCAAACATCAGATGGAGATCTGGAAATCTTATGGGAGAGCTGAGAGAAGGATAGACCTTACTGAACTCCACAAGAATGTCAACAGAGACAACTAACCTAGATCAATGGGGACTCACACAGACTGAACCTCCAACTTAACTGCATGCATGGACTGGACCTAGGCCTCCTACACTTGTACAGGTGATGGAGAGCTCCAACCTTCCATGGGTCCCTTAGCAACTGGAGTGGGTGTTGTCACTAACATGAATGCAGTTGCCTGCTGGTGCATCACTTTTCCTTAGCTGGGCACCCTTGTCTGGCCTCAGTGGAATAGTATGGGGTCAGTCCTGATGTGACATGTAGTAGCTGTGCAGGTTGGCAGAGGGTGGGGTGAGGGCTCCCTTCTCTGAGAAAAGGGAAAGGAGGGAAAAAATCAGATTGTGGGACTGAGAGGAGAGGAAGAAGGGGACTGGGACTGGTATGTAAACTGAGTAAATAAATAGAAGAGAGAAAAAAAGGAAACATTTGCAAGGAGAGAATGACCAACCAACCATCAGAAAGAAAGATACTGAGTGTAGAGCTGCAAGCAAGCTGTTAACAGTGTTAGATTTGCAGTGTTCTTGATGTTTCACTCATGGTGGTGTGGGTTTTCTAGTGACCCGGTTGTTGTTGATTTATCCTTGTTTTTTGTTTTTTTTTTTAATGTATGTATATATTTATTTATATATTTATAATTATATATTTGTACTTGTAATTGCATTTTTTCTATTATTTCAATTTATTTATTTATTTATTTATTTATTTATTTATTTATTTATTTTACAATGCAGTTTATTCAGGAACCTTGAACAATCATCTGACCCTGGGGAAAGCCAGCCCACTTTAAATAGCCTCTGGGTAGCCAACCTCAGCATGCCACGTGGGCAATGCAGATAGGTCCACATACATGGAAGCAAGCCAGATCCTCTGCCTTAGCAAAATGTGGAGTTGTTCTTGACAGAGAGCACTCACCATAGGGAAGGTGGAAGGTGGAAATCAGCTCCATCTTTCAGGCGCGGCATTATGCAGCTCTCTACAGTTCCCCCTTTTTGTTTTAGACACATCAGGCAAGAGTAGAGGTCTGATCTCTGATATTTTATGTAATTGGACTGGAGAATTCGATACTATAATGGAACAGCTGAGAGTGGCCATTGTCATGGTAAATTCTTCCAGAGTGGACACAGGATTAGCCACAGGATTATCATTATGGATTGCTGCAGCCATGAATCATCTGAAGGAATGGGTGGGCATGGGAGCATTAGCAGGCCTTCTGGTGTTGGTCTCCTTGGTTTGCCTGTGGTATATATGCAAGATTAGAGTCTCGCAACAGTGTAATGCAGCCATGACCATTCAGGCCTTTACAGCCATGGAAGCAGGACAGTCTCCCCAAGCATGGTTGGCTAACATAAAAGCCAAAATGTTACGCTCAGGATGCGAGGCTAAGCACTACACTCAGGGTCAGCTGCTTTGGACCCAGAGAAGAGCATGTCTGATTGCATGCAGGTTGATACCCAAGGTCCTGCCTCTGAGAAAAAGGTATCGGACGGGTCTGACGCTCTTTGGGTGGATGACACCTAAATGAACATCAGTACAAAGTCCCAATTTATTTCTAAAATCCTTGGTTTTTTGTAACTCCTATTCCATGATCTCTGGAAAGTGAAGTAATGACAGTGGTCATCGAAATTAAACATACGTGTTTTCAACCTATTTCCTAGCATTGCCTCCCTTTCTGGGGTGAGTTGATTTGGTTTTGTGTGTTAGTTGTCCCAGTGCCCTCAACAACTCCTGTTGCCTGCCAGTGTCTAGGCTTACTTTGTAGTTAGACATCAAACCTACAGCAGAATGGGGCTCCTCATTCACATTATCAGTGGTAGTTTCTAGTGGGAAAACAGAGAGATGGGTACCTAACTCCAGGATACATAGAACCCAGAATGTCCCAATAGCATACATATATTCAATCTTCTCTTACAAAAGCTCTTGCCAAGGGGACTGCCAGTTCTTTCAGGAGAGGTGCAATTTCAATCTGACATGTAAGTGTAGGGGAGTAGCAAATGAAGAGAACCTGACCTGCCTCTGAGCTCAAAGAATAAAGGGAGAAGGATGGACCTTGGAGGCTGTGAGACAGTGCACATGGTTTTGTGGAGGGATCTGTTTCCTTTATTCTCCACCCAGCAGCAGCTTGAGTCTTCTTCTAAATTTTAACATTGGGTGGAGCATTTTAGTTTAAGAATTCACTAATGAGAGCAAGCAAGAACTGTGGAACACACTATTTACAAAAGAATTAGTCACCAAAGGATGGGTTCTTTTGTCTCCTGTCCATACTGGCCAATCCCTGTGTCTCCCTCAGCATGGGCACATCCATGCCAGGACCATGCTTCTCCTGAAATCCTGTTTTACCATGAACTCAATTCAGGTT
This sequence comes from Meriones psammophilus, assembly GCA_036365155.1. Lineage (NCBI taxonomy): Eukaryota > Metazoa > Chordata > Mammalia > Rodentia > Muridae > Meriones > Meriones psammophilus. The sequence goes on from JAEOAE010004015.1 coordinate 62,887, forward strand.
CATAGACAAGAATAAACATAGGGGTTTAAGCACCCCAAATTGACTCACCTTTTGAAGGATATTATACCAATATTCTTCACATGGTACCCAGGCAGGGCCTCCTTCTCATACCACTACAATATTTGCATGCTGTTGTTGGGGTACACTGATACACTGTCACCATTTTGTATATTGACCATTAGTCAACCTCTGTCACCATCTCTTGCTCCTGTTTCAGGGCACGATCAGGCCCAGATAGTATCTTCATTTCCCATGTTGGGGTGCTGTTTGGAATTTCTTCCAGGACTCAGCTTACTGCCCAGGATGAGGTCAGTGTTCTTTGGTAACAGCACGAAGAAGAATCTGCGGGCATCTACTGGCTTCTTAGTGCCCCCACAGACACCAACTGTGTCTTATAATCATGGAAGTCCCCTGCATAGAGTGTTGCCTGAACCATCAGGAGCCACTGGCCCACTGTAACAGATGAGAACAACCGAGCCTTCTGTCTGTGCCTTCACATGCTAGTTGTCAAAATCATAACACACATTTGAATTCTCATTCCTACAAAAACACACATGCCTGTATCCATAGACTTTCATACATGCATGCATGTACTTGGAGAAACATACATACATGCTCTGCCTAACATGCCTGCACATATAAAAAGCTTTTTCTCTGAGACAGTGTGTCTCTTGTAGTCCTAGAGTTCTAGAGGTCACTCTGTAGACCAGGCTGACCTTGAACTCAAGAGATTTGCCTGCCTCTTCATCCCAAGTGCTGGGAATAAAGGCATGTTCCAAACCCACTTGTTTAAAGAAAATTTAAAGTGGAAATTTAGAGGAGAACCATGTCTGCCCAGGGATCTATTATTTTCATATATAGATGGAAATTTAGGCTGTTTGAGTTTTCTACAATTCAACATGTTTTGAAATAGTTCAGTGACCATTGAAAGAGTGAGACAGGCCAGGACTGGAGCAAGCAGACTATTCATGTAGGTTTTATTTTTCAAATTAGTCTTTCATAGTTAGTCTGAGAATCCAAATATATACATGAATCATGAAAAACAGAAAGAAATTCATATGTGTACTACTTTATTTTAACTTAAATGCACTTGATTATTTCTAATTTATACAAATAGAAATCTGTTTCTTAGAGATATAGTAAGAACAGCATCATCACCAACACCACCACCAACAACAATAAAAAAAAAAAAAAACAAGCCAAGTCAGCAATAGTAGACTATTATGAGGTGTTGTTTCCTGTGTCTATGTTGCATGTGTTGTTGGAGTACCTGATGAAGCTGTTTACATTTGAGACTGAGGGGGAAGCATTAAAAACACTGGACTTTTCTCTCTGATCACCATAAACTCCACTCCTGCATGAACTGGTCCTCTCAATTAGATTCAAAGACATGCTAACTCCTTTCCAGAGACTGAAGGAATTTCTGCATTCTGTGTAATTACACATGTGCTGGTGGTATTGTTCTTAGGGTCTCAAGCCCCACTTCTTGTTCTTTTGCACTTACCACTAAAGAGATGAGGGTCAAAATAAATCAGTGTTTCAGGAACGTTTTAGTAGAATGTGACAGGACAAATCATGGTTCTTGAAGCGTTACAACCTAGATTCCTCACATATTGTGAGGTGGATCATTCTGAAGGATGTAATATTAGTGAGTTTTTTTTTTATCTCTATTTCTTACTCCCCATTAATGTGTACATGTGTCTATGTATGGCCATGTGTGTTTGGTGTATGTATGTGCCTGTTTATGTCGAGATCCAGGTGCATGACAAACATTTTGCTTGGAATTTCCTTTTTTGCCATAAGATTGGAGTTAGGGATTGTAGCAGGTTTCATGGTTAGAGTCTCATTTAATCACGTATTCCAGGAGCCTATTCTAGTACTCAAAGCAAATGATCAATTGCTCCTAAGTGATCAACCCCCTGTTGTATTTCTGTGCAGGAAGGATTAACAGCTGATGTCAGATTGTTTTCGCTTTGGTAGGATGTTTGTAGGACCCTCCAGAACCTTCAACCAATACAAATAATGCAAAACATATGCGCATATACAGCCTATACATACATAGGCATACAGAAACACAGACATAAGTTATGACTAGAAGTCTTGGAAATGAGAGCTTGCAAAAGTATTTCTATTTTGACTTGTGCCAAGATGTAAATAAAGAATTTGCAGGTTGAAGGGAGCAGGGAAATATCATGCCCTGTCCTGAGCAAATGGTCTATAGAGGTAAGTTGTGTTTCACATTTGGAAAGCATACCTACTCTGTCTTTAGAGGCTCCAATGGCTATGTTTCCAGGAACTGAATCTGATCTTATTGCCTGAGGTTATGCAGCTCTAGTCTTCAGAAAGACGGGCCAATATATGATTCAGTTTCTCTCCTTCTTGGTACTTAGTCTAATTCATCCCAAGCTAGTGTTCCACAGACTCAAGAACCAAGCTGTGAGGAGCTTTCATTTATGGATGAAAATCTTCCAATATCAATCAACTTAGAGAAAGAGAGCACACCCTATGATCATGATCCCTTACAGGGGTGCACTGATAAAGTACACCTTGACATTCTAAATCTTGGAGAGCCAAGGCTGACATTAATGGACAATGACTGTCTCATCTGTTTGAGAGAGTTGCCCAAAGACTGAGGAATGGTGAGGTTGACTGGCTGCAAGAACGGTCAGAGTTCAAATTATACATATGGACTGTCCATTGGTGGTTTTGTGTCTTTTGTCTTTCATGAGGAATTCTAGAATGTACTTGTTATGTGTTGATTTTCTGAGATGTATGGTCACTATTTAACCCATGCTGACTTTATGAGGCAAGGGTGAGCTATCCGACATGGAATGTTCTCATCTGAATTTGGGCCATCTGCAAGACCACCACAAAATATTGATGTTTGTAGAAGAAAATTGAGCTCCTTTCAAATCATGATTTTAGGGTCCTGGGGTATACATTCTGAACATTTTCAAGAATGTTGTCCACAACATCTGAGTATGATGAGAGTCATGGTTGAGAGCTTTGTTTCATGGAAAGACAAGACAGAGAAAATAGAGGGAGTGTTCTCAATAGTCAGCACCCATTGGGGTGCTATTCCCAGGGGATTCCACTTCCAAGCCAAGCACATTTCCTAGGACTAACCTCCATCCTCTGTAAAGAACAACAATGCAAGGATTCCAAGATATGGAGACTAGCTCACACCCTATGTTAGGGACAAATTATCCAAATTGGTGAGTGAAGTGACAGCTGAAGCCAGGATGTCAACATTGAGGCTTCCTTGGTGAGAGATGACAACCTGTGAGCTGGGACACTTCTGATCCAGTTTACCCAGGACTTCTCTGGGGACTGAGCCTGCAAATATTCACACACACACCATGCAGTTCACCTCACTCCAAGCACAAGATTCCCTGCTCTGCAGAGGCTGCAGTGGTTGTCCCAAGCACAAGCATGGCTGGTCAGTGACCTAGACCCCAGAGATGGCGGCAGTGAGAGTATCCCAGGACTGTGGCTGAGGCAGGGTGCTGTAAACCTATGCCCTCTCCCTGATCTCCTGATAGGGGAGAACCTTAGCTTCTATCTGATCCTAGCTTATCAGGTCCCGTCAAGGCTGGATGTGTCATTTTCCTCTGTGGCCTGGCAAACCTGCACACCTCAGAGGGATTTGGTCATAGAGCCAACTGCTGAGTTCATGTCAGAGACAGTCCGTCTACCCTTTATGAGGGAACCCACTTGGAAACTCAGCAGCCAATGGGCTTCCTTCAAAGAGGTTGTCTAGGTCCTCTCCATGCATGGTTCTTGGTTGGAGTATTGGTCTCTGCAGGCCCCATGGGCCCAGGTATTTTGGCACTCTTGTTTTCCTTCTGGAGATCTTGTCTATTCCAGGTCTTTCTATCCTCCTCTTCTTCCTTAAGGTTTCTGACACTCTGCCCAAAGTATGGCTATGAGCCTCTGTATCTCCTTAGATACACTGGTGGTTTGATTCTTCCACAGAGGACCTTTAAATTCTCTCTGAAAAAGAACTGAGTTGCTGCTTTCCCACACACCCAGTCAGAAACCATGAATTGTGAAGAGCCAACTTCAGCATATGTACCACACTTTTTAAAACTTCTGCCATTTTCTGAAGAGAAACAGAGGAGGAATTGTTAGGGGGTGGCTGAAGGAAGGTAGGGGGACCTAGAAGGAATGGATGGAGGAGAAATTGTGGTCTGTATGTAAATAATAATAACAAAAACAACAACAAAACAATCAAAAAGAATGAGTTCACTTCAATGGCTTCCTATTTAGGCTACTTCTTGGGGCCTTGGGGTTGAAATGAGTGTAGAGGTTATCACAGCAGCATTTCATGTGCCTCTTTCTCACGTAGGTATGCAATCATCTTTTTCACTTCAAATACAGGTTTTCTTGAACATTTTTAGTTTTTTAGAATTATCAAAATTTGTTTTTACATTTTTAAATATATTTTATTAATTACAGTTTATTCACTTTGTATCCCAGCTGTAAGCCCCCTCCCTGAGACTCTCCTAATGTCACACTCCCTCCCTCATCTCTTCCCATGGTCCTTCCAAAGTCACTGATAGAGGAGGTTCTCCTCCCCCTTTCCTCTGACCCTAGCCTATCAGGTCTCATTAGGACTGGCTGCATTGTCTTCCTCTGTGGCCTGGAAAGTCTGCCTCTCCCTCAGAGGTAGGTGAACAAAGACCTGGCAAGTCAGTTCATCTCAGAGACAGTCCCTGTTTCCATTAGTAGGGAACCTACTTGGAGACTGAGCTGCCATGGGCTACATCTGTGCTGGGGTTCTAGGTTATTTCCATGCATGGTCCTTCCTTGGAGTATCAGTCCCAGAAAAGATCCCTGGGCCCACAATTTTGGCATCTGTTTCTTGACCTGTCCTATGGGCTAGTCGAACAAGATATACCTGAAAGAGGGAGTAGAAATTGGGGAACTGAGACGCGAAGAATGGAGACAAGACAGATTCCTGATCAAGTCTCAGTTTACTGAACGTGCAAACAACACTTATAAAGCAAAGGGTACAAGAAAAAATTTTATCACAGTTGCAACACATCTATGTCACCTGGCAAGGCAACCAAGAATTCACACAAGGTCACACAATAGATAGCAGGGAGCTTGCTATATATTTCTCAGGCTCAGAGCACCCCGCCTACAGAGACCGCCAAGGACAGTCTCTGAGAAATGGAATTTAGCTAAGACCCGAATCTGCCAAGGCCAGGAGACAGAATTCCAAATACCAGACTCCTTCAGTTCCTCTTCTTGTGGAGCTCCTGTTCTCTCCAGGTCTTTCTATCTTCCCCTTCTTTCATAAGATTCACTGCACTGTCCCCCAATGTTCAGGTATGATTCTCAGCATTTGCTTTGATACTCTGTTGGCTAGAGTCTTTCAGAGGCTCTCTGTGGTAGGCTCCTGTCTTGTTCCCTGTTTACTCCCTCTTCCGATGTCTGTCCTGTTTGCTTTTCTGAGTGAGGATTGATTATTTTACCCAGTGTATTCCTTCTTGCTTAGCTTCTTTAGGTGTACAGATTTTAGTAGGTTTATCTTATATGTCTAATATCCGCTTATAAGTGAGTATATACCATGGGTGCCTTTCTGCTTCTGGGATACCTCACTCAGGATAATCTTTTCAAGTTCCCATCACTTGCCTGCAAATTTCATGATTTCCTTGTTTTTAATTGCTGAGTAGTATTCCATTATGTAAATGTACAACAATTTCTGTATCCATTCTTCAACTGAAGAATATCTGGGTTGTTTCCAGATTCTGGCCATTACAAATAAAGCTGCTATGAAAATGTTTGAGCACATGTCCTTGTTGTGTATTTGAGCATATTTTGGATATATGCCTAGGAGTGGTATACCTGGATCTTGAGGTAGCACTATTCCTAACTGTCTGAGAAAGCGGCAGATTGATTTCAGAAGAGGTTGTACAAATTTACATTCCCACCAGCAATGGGGGTGGGTTCCTTTTTCTCCACATCCTCTCCAGCATGTGTTGTCACTTGAGTTTTTGATCTTAGCCTTTCTGATGGATATAAGGTGAAATCTCAGGGTCATGTTGATTCGCATTTCCCTGATGAATAAGAATGTTGAGCATTTCTCTAAGTGTTTCTCTCTCATTCGCTATTCCTCTATTGAGAATTCTCTGTTATGGTCTGTACCTCATTTTTTAATTATATTACTTCATTTGTTCCTTTTTAACTTCTTGATTTCTTTATATATATTGGATATTAGCCCTCTGTCAGATATAGGGTAGGGGAAGATCCTTTCCCAGTCGGCAGGCTGTCATTTTGTTCTGATGACAATATCCTTTGCCTTACAGAAGCTTTTTAGTTTCATGAGGTCCCATTTATTGATTGTTGCTCTTAGAGCCTGCACTGTTGGTGTTCTGTTCAGGAAGTTCTCCCTTCTTTGTTTTATGGAGAGCCTGTCTTAGGTTGGTGAAATGTGCATTTTTCACTTATCCTTCATCAAGGTCTCAGATGTGATTTTCAAGAGCCTCTGTCTTAGGTTGGAAAACACACAATTTCACTCTTTTCTGTAATTGACTTACCTCCATATCAGACAGGGTTGTTAGAGATCTTTAATTTAAATTCATGCAACTGCACTTACATGCATTGAAGTTGTTGAAGAAGAAACTGTAACTCACAAGGAAGGCAGGCACAGGCCAACAAACCCATACCTGCCATGCCTGCAAGTGCCAGTCCCCATTTAAGCAGAGTCAAAGGATGGAAAGTGCCTCCAGAGGCTAGTAAATATAGCCCAGGCTGTACTGGCCAATTTCAACCTAGCTTCCTTGTCAGATTCTATGTGCTGGATCTTATTTCTCATCATTAAAATGTCCAATGAGAAGTTTTTTTGCTAGAACAAATACCAGCAAATTGATTCTGAACCTGAGTCCATTTAAATTCTGTTTCATCATACCAAGAATCAGAAACCCTAACAGAATCATAACAAAAGCAGGTTGCTTAACAACTAAACTGAAAGAGCATTATTATCAGCATTAACACAATTAGTAAGATTGCAATGTACACATTCAATCGAATAGGTATCATTGTTCTTAGAATATTTTATTACAATGTTTCCAATTAGCAGTAAATAAGGAGGATTAATACATGTCAAAACAGGAGCATACTTGCTTAATTTAGCAAATTACTTGCATTCTCAGAGAGAATGCCTATGTATCCCAAGGTAGCCCCCAATTTCCATACATAGGTTTGCCAGTTTTTATTTGAAGTCCTCCAAAGTCCAGCAGAAACAGCTTTTTATAAAACAAAAGAATTTTGACTGCCTTTATCAGAAGCCAATTTCTTTATACCCTTAATGATAGACCAGTCCAGGACTGTAAATGCAGGGTCATTGTCCCAAGAGTAGATAGTGGGCGTTTCTCCAATGTATCTTGTCCAAGGAACCATTGGTCAAGGACAAGTGTGTTGATCCCCTTTTCCACAGGGTGGTTAACTCATTGGAGATGTAAGACTGTCATTCTTAACTCCTGTAGGAAGGGACAATAATATCCCTCCAATGTTCCACTTTGTCTGGTTGCAAAGGGAGGCTTGAATTGCCATCCCAACTTTAGAGTGGTAGGCATTCCTACCTATGACCTGGACAGGGGAGACTGGTATGCAGTCCTGATGAATACTCTTTCTGGTAAAGCAAAGAGGATGACCCCTTCCCATTCCTGAAAAGTTAGAGTCTGTTTTACTTGCATTCCTTCAAAAGCAGGACAACCCAGCAGCCAAGTGTTGTTGACATAAACAAGGACTTCTGTATCATCGCAGGAAATTGGATGTAGTAAAGGTAGATCAGGAACATACATCCAATAAGCAGTCATCTTGCTTGGAGGGGTCCTCATTGACATCATTATCATTGTCAGGAGAAAACTCCTCATCCACTTGTCACACCAGCCATTCCGGTAGCCATTGAGCTGCATCATTATCCTATGAAAAAACACAGACAGCTCCTCTTCCCTATATGAGTACAGGGTCAGGACCATGCCATTGATTTGTTAAAGGATCCCTCTATTTCACTTTAGCAAAAGCTTTTTTAGTATCTGTATGCCAAAATCTATGTGCTGCAGATTTACCATGCTTATCCAAGTTTTAAAAATTCAGAATGAAAAGAAAATGTTTAAGATGATTCTTAAGTGTCCAGGGAGTAGCTCCCCCTTCTTTGTTTTTTGCAAGTAAATCTTAATTGTACGTTGGGCACGTTCTACCATGCCTTGTCCTTGAAGATTGTAAGGTATTCAAGTTATATGAGAAACTTGAAATTGTTGACAAAATCTTTTAAAAGATTTGCTAGTATATGCTCTTCCATTGTCAGTTTTAAACTGCTTAGGAATACCCAGAACATTTAAAGCCTGCAGACAATGAGCAATAACATTCTTTGCAGTTTATCCTGGTTGAGGAGTGGCAAAAATAAATCCAGAATAGGTATCAATGCAAACATGTACATATTTTAATTTTCCAAATTCAGGAATATGAGTAATATCCATTTGACAAATTTGATTTGGAAGCAATCCTTTAGGCTTGACTCCCAAATGAGGAACAGGGTGAAATGGAGGACAAGTACTACAAGCCTTGACTATACTATGGGCTTATTCCATAGTCAACCCATATTTAAGTCTCAAGGTTTGACTATTAAGATGATACATATTATGGGCATCCTGGGCTCTTTTTAACTGTGAACAATAAACTTTGGTGGCTTTATCTACCAATGCATTTTCTTCAGACAGGGGTACTGGCAAATCAGAATGAGCCCTCAAATGTCCTATAAAAAAAAAAGGAAAGTTTCTTTCTTGTATCAAATTTTGAATTTGTAAAAATAAAATTCCAGCAGAAGAAGATGTCTGAATTTGACCTGCAAATCTAACCTAGGCAAAGACTGAGCTACATATGCACTATTTGTTAAAATGTTTAAGGACTGCCTATTAAAACTTTGAAACACAGCCAATACTGTAGATAACTCTGCTATTTGCACAGATGTGCTAGACGCTTGAAAAGAAACTTTTTTTTTTTTATAAGCATAGGCAGCAACACCAGATAATGAACCATCAGTACATACCATTAAAGCATCAACGATTGGAATAACTTTTGTTTTAAATGGAAAAACTATAGGTTGTACCTTTACAAACTGAATTAATTTGTTTTTTGTGCCTCAGCAGGTTGGACTCTGTCATAATAAGCTTAGATATGTTAAAATGCCATATTTATCAGATCTTTGACAAGTCTGAGGCCAGTATATTTGAGTTACTCTTTGTCTAGCTTTATCATCTGCTCTGAACTACATCCTATTAAACAGGATGTTATAATCTCTAATTTTGGCATATTTTTTAAATGTATGATTTAGAAACAAATTTTAGGTAGATTTATATAGGCAAACTTTATGGTTACCCATTTTAGATTTAACCTTAAAAAAATAAACAACCTAAACAAAGAGACTAGGTAAAACTCAATCTTGTACTCAACTATAATCTTTAGCATAACTTTAAATCTGCTCTTTTTAAACTAAAATCAAAGCAAAACTTTTAATTAAACATAATTTATAAAGGGGCTAGCAAATCTTATTAATCCTATTATACTGTATTAAAACTTATCAGCAAAAAATTAAAGGACAAAAGTTTTATTTAGCATTAAACAGAGAACTAAACTTAGCCTGCGGCCCTCAGCAAAAATGGACTATTCTGGCCATACCAAATCTATAGGCCAGAAAGAAACAGCATTAAATCATTTATTTAGGTACTGGCAGCCAGGCATATATTTTATGTAATGGTTAACAATGATCTGAATATAATCCTGCAAAAACCTGGGCTAGCATGAAAATGTAGTCCTTTTTCTCCTGTAAAAGAGCATAAGCAAACATTTGCATTGAAGAATTTCCAGCTGTGGCAGTCTTTTTGGAGTTAATGGCAAATTTAGAGTCAATGGCATCTGAACAGTGGAGCTCGGCCTCCGGCTCTGGCCATCCTCCAAAGTCCAGTCTCTCACAGACTGACTGTGGTGGTCCCACAGCAGACCTCTCTGACCCTGAGAAACTCTGTGCAACCACAGTAACCAGAAAGCAGGCTCTGTGTAACCTTGAGTGAGCCCTCTTATGTTTTGGCTAAGTAAAATTGTCTGCGTGAGAAACTGCCTGTACTTTTTTGCCTACTTAAGTGTTAACCTGACACCCATTATCTACGCTTTGATCAGCATGTAGACTTGGTGTCCTTCTCTGTGTAGCCCTGTCTCTCTCTCTCCCTAGTCCTCTCTCAGGTAGTATTTAGGTCTCACTGTTGGCAGGTGACATCCAGCCTTTTCAAATGAAGAACAACATATTTTATAGTTTTTTTTTACATGATACATTGTAATAACTGCAGTTTTTGTTTAATTGGCTCAAACAGCATGGCTTGATTTTACTTTCTAAAATTAATAAAATAAATACTAAGGTCTTTTGACCTCCCCCAAAAGAGTTGAGAAACTGTTTTAAGTTTTTTGTCCAAGGATTATTATTTTAAAATACCTGATAAATTTTAAAATGTTTTATAGAATTTAACTCCGATGGTCCAGGACCAAACTCAGAGGTGTTGATTCAAACTGTCTCATGTCTAAAAATATTAATATCGTCAGTCAGCTTTTAAAATATCGTCCACAAATAAACACATACACACATAGTGACATAGCTGAGGAACATAGAAATCTGACATTGTCACCTTGGAGTAAACAGAATACTCAAATACCAGGGCTTGACCAGCCTCTACCGAATACAAGTCCCACAAATTCCAGAAGGAGTGAACCCCCTCATGGGTCCCTTCCGCACACATAGATACCAGAAAGAGCAGAGCCCCCATGGCCCTCTCCACAGCTTCCAGATGGAGAGCGTGCTCCTGAGTTCTTTTTCTATTTTCATAAAGGATTTTCTTACCACTGAACCCATAATTTTCCCTTTGCTCTGCAAACTATTTGTCAGTTTCTCAGACACACTGGCTATCAGGCAAAAGGGGGAAGTGTGCAGGGCCAGGGCTGTGTGTGCTGCAGGCAGGTGGTGAGACTTTCAAGGAGGTTTCTGTAGGAGACTGAAGCACTGTGGGAGGATAATCGTAATTCTGCTGACAGTAATAAACTGCCATGTCTTCATCCTGCACACTGCTGATGCTAAGAGTGTAATCTGTCTCAGATCCACTGCCTGTGAAGCGATCAGGAACCCCAGTGTGCCGAGTGGATGCCCA